>CANTUT010000350.1:2500-120000 GCA_947687605.1 Reutealis trisperma | reverse complement strand
AAAATGAACAAGCTAACCTAAAGAGTGCTATCACAGAAACATAGTGCGGTGAGGGTTTAGGGTACATTGAACGAGATGGATTGGAGGCGTAGGAAGACAGAGGAGCTTGCACCCAATTACTGTAAGTCTCCCTTTTTGTCTTTAAATTTATTGTTTTTTGTCTCTAAATTTATTGTTTTGAATGGGGACCTAGGATGATGGGGATTTTGTTTTAGTTGTGTTGGTATGGCTTGGGTAGGTAGTTATTGAATGGGTATAATAGTATATGTCAGGAACTGTAAGAGAAAACTGACAAAAGTGCTCAACCAGTGTAAAATAAGGGCTTTAACAAAAGTGCTAATGCTTATTATATGTTTATTCTTCGTTGATAATGGGTTAATTTGTTTAATCTATGTCTAAATGAATTATTGTTGTTAACACATATATGTATAAGATAATTGATTGTGTAGTTAGGGCTTTGAGATAATGCTTACAGATTCTGATTTGTATTCTATTAAATTGGCTGACTGTGTTTTCTTTATTTTTTTGTCTTTTGTCTAGCTACGAAATCTGACTATTTCACCATTTAGTTGCATCATAGTGGGGATTGTGGGTCAGTTGCATATGTTAATGGGTCCTTATGTTATTTTGACTATTGTACTGCTGATAAGTTATCAATGGTATAGATAAAAAGTATGGTGAGTGAGTGTGGGCTGAAGGGGAAAATGGCCTATTACTGGCAGCGGCCCAATACTAATTTCTGTGAGGGTCTATGTAGTCTTGATAGTGATAGTGATGTGTTAGAGATGGGTTACAACATAGACTCTAACAAAATTATTAATATTTATGTGAAGCACACACAAGCTATATGGGAGACAAATGTGATAGATGTTAATGAAAATAAGGTGAGTGTATGCAGTCCTAACCTTAAGCATGGACAAGATAGGGTGAAAGGGAAAGGAAAATTAACTGAACAGTAGCATTATAACCTTAGGGTAAATAAGTGTAATTCAGCTAATGGTGAAGGATGTGAGGGCAGCAGAGGCGAAAGTGATTGTAGTTCATATGAGAGTGATGAAGATTATGTGGATCCCTCCACAATATTTGTAGAGAGTGATAATGATGTACAGGATGATGATGATAAGTTGTTTGAGGCCAATGTAGACAAAGATATAGAGAGAGATATGAGAAAGAGACCACTAAGGTCAGTTGATGCATCCTTAGGCAACTTGGATAAGGAATGTGATGATTCAGATTTAGCTCCATCTGATGAACTTCAGTCTGCTTTAGAAACAGACAGTGATAGTGAGGTTAAAAAATCAAGAGTGAAGTACCCTGAGTTTGGGGCTGAGAGAGATATGGCTAACCCAAGACTAATGGCAAGTATGAAGTTTAAAAGTTTAGATGAATTCAAGGAAGCTTGTAGGTAATGGGCTAGATTAAATAATTGGCAAATTAGGTTTGGCCCAAATGACAAACAGAGATGTAAAGTAAAGTGTTGAAGGGGTTGTCCCTTTTATATCTTTTGTAATCCCATGGTTTCAAACCCTGCAACTATGCAAATCAAATCTGGGATATTTGAGCATACTTGTAGCAAAAAGCATACTATTAGGCAAGTTACTTCTAGGTGGTTAGCAGAAACCTATATTGAAAGATTTAGGATTGACCCATCATGGAACTTAAACCATTTCATTAGAACTGTCCAAGATGACTACCAGGTACATGTAACTATTATCAAAGCCTGGAGAACTAGGAAATTAGCACTGACACTCATTAATGGTTATGAAAAGGAACAGTTTGAAAATTTGAATAATTATGATTAGAAATACTTAGGTCCAATCCAGGTAGTACAGTGCAAATTGTTAAAGATGATGAGGATCCTAATAGGCTTGGAGGGATGTATATATGCTTAAGGGCATTGAAGGAAGGGTTTAAAGTAGGTTGTAGGAGAGTAATAGGTGTAGATGGCTGCTTTTTGAAAGGCATGTATGGTGGGTGGTTATTATGTGCAGTCTCCATTAACTCAAATGATTGTATTTACCCACTAGCATGGGCAATAGTGAGAAGGGAGAACAAGTCCAATTGGAGGTGGTTCCTGTGTATAGTTGGAAAGGATTTTGAATTAAAAAAGATCCATGGCATTAGACATTTATGTCCAATAGACAGAAGGTGACTTTTACTTCCATTTTTATTTTAATTTGCTATGTTTTTACCTTTTTGTTTATATATGCATTTAACATGTTTGGTGCATAAAATACTAACATTTGTATTTTGAATTGCAGGGATTAATTCCTGCTTTGGATGAGTTGTTCCCTGCATCAGAAAAGAGATGGTGTGTGAGGCACATCTACATTAATTTTTGAAAGGATTTCAGAGGAAAAGAGCTTAAAGACATGCTGTGGGATTGTGCAAGAACCAGTTATGTTCAAAGGTTCACCAAGTGCATGGAAGCACTTGATCAAAAGTGCCATGAAGCTCATCAATGGCTATGCAACATTGAAGCCAAGCATTGGAGTAGGTCTCATTTTCAGCATCATGCAAAATGTGACCTGTTATTAAACAATATTTGTGAGTGTTTTAATAGTTTTATCTTGGAGTCTAGGGATAAGGGAATTATAACCTGTTTAGAGATGATTAGATGTAAGGTTATGAAAAGGTTATGGAGCAAAAAGGATGCAATGAAAAAAGTGCAGCATCCTATATGTCCTAAGGTTCAAAGAAAGATTAATAAAATTAAAGAAAAGGTAATGCAATACACTTCTTTATGGGCTAGAGGGAATAAATTTGAGGTATTTGGGCTAGGTGGTAGGTTTGTAGTTGATAAGATAGATAGGAGTTGTAGTTGCAGAAAGTGGGACCTCACTTCATTGCCTTGTGAGCATGTTGTTTGTGCTTTGTTGTTAAATAGAGAAAAACCTAAGGAGTATGTAGATGAGTGTTATAAGGTGAGGACTTACCTTAACATCTATAGCCACTGCATAAACCCCCTCAATGGACAAGAATTATGGCCTGTGAGTGATGAGACACCCCTGTTACCACCAGAAAAGCCAAAGCCAAAAAAGGGAAGGAAGGCAAAAATGAGGAGTCTTGAACAAGAAGAATTGGAATATTTGGCTAACACGGGAAGGGTAAGCAAGAAAGGGGCAGTCATGACATGTAAAATTTGTGGTGTCAAAGGCCATAACAAGAGGTTTCACAATAAGAAAATACCAAATCAAGATTTGCCAAAGGTAATTTTAATTACATTTACTACATAGTGATTTTCTTTCATTTCATTTACAAGTGTGAGTACTAGTAAGAATGAACTAACTCAATTATTTTATAGGTAGCAAAAATTAAGAAAACTAGAAGAAAACCTTCTACTGATACCTCAAATGCAACTGTAAGCCCAAGCCCTTGCACACTTCAATGGATGCCAGATGTGAGGATAATGACTGCAATGTTTATTTTTGGAAGTTAATATTCAATTAGATGATTTATGTTGCTCTAATTTTTAAATTTTTTGTAGGGGAACAACAAGTGACTAATGATGCCATTTTCCAAGTCAATTATGGAAATCCTACTGTCACAGAGGTAAGTCACTACACTATAAGGGGGATTCACTGAACTCTGAGTTTTTGCTTCATAATCATGACATGAGGTTGGATTTTCATACTTACAGGCACCTAATACTAATGAAGGTGAAGTGCATGATATTGGTCCAAGTGCTCCTATTTCATAACAAGGAGCCTCACAGGTATTACACTAAACTGTGAGTTTGTGCTTAGTAGTTATTTTACTGAGATTGGATTTCTATACTTGCAGGCATCTAATACTAATGAAGGTGAAGTGTATAATATTGATCTAAGTGCTCCTATACTTTCACAAGAAGGAGCCTTACAGGTATGACTTCTATATTACAAT
The DNA here is from genome assembly GCA_947687605.1 of Reutealis trisperma. Lineage (NCBI taxonomy): Eukaryota > Viridiplantae > Streptophyta > Magnoliopsida > Malpighiales > Euphorbiaceae > Reutealis > Reutealis trisperma. Next base: position 116,118 of record CANTUT010000350.1, on the reverse strand, counting down.
TAAAGAACATTATTTCATAGTGCAATTTGTTTAACTATAAATCTTTAAAGATCCATTTTCATCCCTGCAGGAATCTAATACAAATGAATTTTGAAGTGCATGATGTTTGTCCAAGTGCCCCTATACTGGTACAAGAAAATGAATCATAGGTATGATTTTGAAATTCAAGTAAAACCACCAATGTAGAATCTGCAATGTTTTGAATGGTAGGGTTGAGAATGTTAACCTTGCCGATATGTAATCTAATTCAAATATACAGGATCTGGCCAGACCATGGGACACGGACAAATCTGGTGACATAGACATATTGATAGAATCATTAATTGATGGTGATTGCTCCTCTGATGATGAACTTGTGAACATTGAAAAGGTATTATATTAAACCTATTTATGTTGTAGTATTTAGTACACATGAACATGAAATAATGAGTTTCTATCCATGCAGGATCATGCTAAGTCAAGGAGACAAAAACCCCCACCAAGAGTTGGATTGAGCAGAAGACCAATTACAAGAAACATGATGGGATCTGCCCCAAGCACCTTCAAAGGTCCAAAAACCATGTTTACTAACAGTCATGCAAGCATGAAGGGTCATTCATCCTCTAATATAGTCCACACTATCGCATCACTTGTATTGGATGTTGGTGAAGACATGAATGCATATACTAGGAAGTAAGGGAAACAGAAAAGGAAGCACACCTAATGTCTGAAGTTTGGAAGAATTTAATGAGTGTACATGTCAACACTGAACATGTTTTATTGTGTTTTTTTGGATTGTCTATAAATTTTTTGGGTATGTGATGTATTTCACACATACTGCTCATAGATAGCTCATAAGGATGATAGCATATTTTTCTTTTTGGCAGTGTGCTTTGGCTTTTGAATAGAAAAATTGAAATGTGTGTTGTGAATATGACATGTGGGAATCTCTCACATGTCAATTAGACAACACCAATAACTCTGTATATTTTTGGCCGACACATTATAGGAATCCAATGACTAATGCATTTTATATATTGTACTGAGCCATTCAATTATTTTCTTTATATTATTAAATGAATTTCAATTGATCTGCTATGTAATAATTAATTATAATAGTAGCTTTCAAATTTGCCATTATAGAAAGTATGGACTGTTATTTTATAACAATTGTAAGATAAAAACAATCAAAGTTAATTATCATTTAAAATTAGCATTCTTGGATACACAGTCAGAGCTACTAATCACTGATGTATACACTACAACAAATGGTAGCTCAACAAAATAGCATAACCCTTACATAACTCCTAAAATGATCAACACCTAATTTCATATCCCTTTGTCCCTTCACTAAGCTCTCAATTTTTTAAACTAACACCAACAAATAAACCAATTACAAATACCCCAAACAGAAAATAGTAGAAGCAACATGAACTTCTCATTGAAACTTGCTTCTAGCTAACTATTTCAACTATCCCTTCTCCATCAATTTCATCATCAACTGCACACCTGTGATAGTTTACACTGTTTTCACACCTACCGTAGCTTACATTGCTTTCACCCTTACCATAGCTTACACAACCTAAATCTCTGTTATAGCTTGTCTTGCCTTCATCAAATGCAAACCTCCTTGAGTGTCCCTCCTCTATGGTTCACGGATGAATCCAATCAAAGAAATCACAATATCCATGCTGATCCTATTCAAATCAGGATTAATCAAATTACTAACAGATACATCACCAATTGATACTGATGTGCAATATTTTATTCAAGGAAGAAAACAAAACCACAAAATTAATCACAAAACATATATTAAATTTGTGACTTACATCCTTATAATTCCTACATCTAACATCTTGCCTGCCAGGATTCAAAACAGAGCTTGAAGTCTTTAACACTCATGGAAGCCTGCATTTGCAACGAGGGATGATCACTTGAGCCATAGAAAATCTAAGTTAATATAAATTATGTTGTTCGATTTTTTTTTTTTAGGGTTAGGTTTGGGTAATAGATGCTTTCACTCCTCTATGGTATGTAGATGGTGAGAGGCAGAGATTTTTTAGAGATAATAAATGGATTAGCAAGCAAAGCAACAAGGAAGAGAAGAAGCAAGAAACCCTAGAGAAGAAAAAGAGGGACAAAGAATCATGACTGTGAGCAGAAAGAGGGGGAGAGGAGAGAAGACGGTAAGAAAATTTCACCTGCACATGCCACATGTCGGTCATGCATTGGATAATAAGTGACACATCATTAAAAATCAGCTGCAGGGTAAGTCTACGTGGCATGCCACGTGGCACGTCCAAGTGGCTTTTTGCTTATGTGGCACCTAGTTGGCATGCTGAGTCATCATCTCTCAGTGACATGGCATGCCATGTCATGCCATGTCAGCATCCTACGCTGTGTTTCCGGCCATAATGAAAAATTTTTATAAATTTAGGTATTTCCCAGCAAAAAAAATTTTTTTAGTGACCATATTGAAAAAGTAGTAAAGTTTAGTGATTTTTGTAGCTATGTATTCCTTTCTAATCCATGTATACCTTGATTTATTTTTCGATTAAAATACAAAGCTAATTTCTATAATCTTGTCCAAACAAAAATAAAAAAAAAATAGAGGTGTGTGAGAATTTTAATTTAAAAATACACAAGCAAATTAAATTGTAATCTTTTAAATGAAAATTTTTTGAACTATAATCACGAATGTATAATATATCCTCCATTTATAATCATTTCCTATGGGGCTACCTTAATAACAGAACTATTGTCTTTCCAATCCACTGATGACTTGATTTATTTTTCAGCCTATTAAATTTAGTTTCAAATAAAAAAATATCTAGTACCTCAACTTAAATTGCAATCAAATTGCCAATGAGAAAAGTATAGAAATTCTAATATTAGGGATGACAAAAAATCTCAAGAATACAAAAAAAAAAAAAAAAAAAAAATTGGATGAAATGATTTAGATCAAAAGACAAACATGAAAACATATAAATAATCAAAACTAATTGACCACAAAGAGGAAAAATACGACAAAAGATCTAACATTAATAAAACACCAAACACAATTGCAAATCCATGGTTATTAACCATAATCATAAAACATTTGATATTAATAATCACTAAACATAATTACAAAACATTAAATAATTGATATCAATGTTCCAAAGACTAAGGAAAAAGGACATCTACTGATAGTGTGCCCAAAAAAAAAAAGGGAAAGAAAAAAGAAAAAAAAGAAAGCCAGCCATAGGAGCACTTGAACTTAACAGATATCTGCCTTGCATAACACTAAACTCCAAAGAGTAGCCACGTGCAGAGGCAGCCGTAGGCAAACAAAATCAAGAAATAGAGAGGCTAAATCAAATGATAACTTGATCTTCCTCAAATTCATAGTCAACTTTCACACTTCCTTGTGAGTGTGAAATATTGAGCAGCAAGTCTTTCATAAGCACCTTGCAAAGCATCATAATCTTGGCTAAGCAAATTATCATAATTTAATTTCACTAGCACAATTTCTTTATGGTTATAATCCATGATATCCAAGTCATAGATCACCCTCAAATGATCAATGGCAAACATGACAAGATTGTTTTTAGCATCTTTGGTGTAATATTTTAGAAAATTTATTTTTTCTATTAGATTTTTGGAGTATTTATTTATTTAAATTTAATAAATATTTTGATTAGAAAAATTTCAAGCAATATTTAATTATTGCTAATTGATAAATATTATTTATTGATATTGTTTTGTTAATTTCAAATTAATTTAAGAAATTAACACCTAGTTGTTATTTAATTATTCAAAAATATTGTGATTTTATTATTATTGAATTTTATTAAAAATTATTATTTTTAATAATTATTAATTCAGTTAATTTAAATTTGGTATCAATAATTATTAATTATTTTAGTAAAATATCATTATTAATAATCTTTGGGAATTATTATTTTGAATTTATGAAAATTATAATTATAATTATAATTATAATTATAATTATTATTTTATTATAATTAAAACAAAGAAATGAAATGAAATGATGATGATGATTTAAAAAAAAAAAGGAAGGGGGCGGGGGAGGGGGGGAGGAACATAATCATAATGTTCCCAAGAGAAAGAAAGAGAAAAAGAAAAAGAAAAAGAAAAAGAGGGGACAACATCATTCATCATCATCATCATTATTATTATTATTATTATATTTTATAAAAAAAAAAAATTTGTTTCAAAAGGGGAGGGGGAGTTGTCTAGCACAGCAGAGAGAGAGCAAGAGAGAGAGAGAGAGAGAGAGAGAGGAGATAGAAATCAAAAGCACAGAATGAGCAGAAAATGGCAGTTGACTTCTTATCGCCGAATCGCCATCTTTCAGCAATAGTTACTATTCATGCACTATACCATTAGAAAGAAGAGATCGAGATCTTTCCAACACCACCTTGCTCGCTGCCATATGATGCCGGATGCCACTGCACTCATTGCCTAACTGGTCGTCAGCCAAAATTTTTTATGTCAAATTCCGTCAACTTTATGACTTTCGTTTTCAATGATTTTGGTACTCTTGGACTCCTCATTTTCCTAGCTTTCTTTTGGTATATCATTTGTAATTTTTAGACTAATTTGAAATTTTAGTCGGAATATGGCGACAGACAGCAGACTGGAATAGTTTTTCCGGCAAACCTTTAACGTACAGTAGATAGCTAGAAAATCTAAATCCTCACTTCAAAAAAAGTTTATTGATACTGTTTTCATTGAAATATGATGTTAAATAGTTTTCTGGTGAATCTCCGGTAAGTGATGACCAATTTCCAAATCTATTTCTAGTGATTTTTTTTTATATTAGAATGTAATAAAATTATTTGATTAAGTGATAGAATAGATTGATATTAATTTTAAATTAAGATTATTGAGTTAATTAGTTTAGATTTGTAGTATAAAGATCGATAATAATTAAATCGGAAGTTTTATTATAGGTTGTAAATTTGAGATTTGTTGTATCTCAATCAGATTGCAGTGATTGGTATTTAATTGGAGCTTTTGCATAGAAAGGTAAGTTATGAAATATATCAATATATGGTAACCTATTATAAATAATTTATTGAAATTTCTATTGAATTAAATTGAATTATGTTGCTTATTGATTATTATTGTTATTATTGATATCAACCTTTGAATCCATATTATTATTCACCATTGAATTATCATTTTATTTTGTTAACCTATTATAATTGCTAAATATTATTTATTGATTATTAAAAGACCACTTGGGTCGAATTATTTATTGATTATTAAAAGATCACTTGGGTCGAATTATTTATTGATTATTAAAAGACCACTTGGATTGAATTGTTTATTGATTAATAAAGGACCGCTTGGGTCTAACTATTTATTGAATTATCAAAAGACCACTTAGGTCTAATTATTGTTATTGTTCATACCAAGCCATTGACCATATGTATGATATAACGCCTTACTAATGGGAGATATACCATTAGACCGTGTGCACCGATGACCTAACTGATAGGGTCAAATATGTTAGTGTCCTATCTAGAGAGGGCTATATACTTTAGGTGTATGCTCGGCCAAGCATACACAATGAAAAGGGAGAAGTATTGATAAGTTATGATATGATATGATATGATTGATTGGTTCTTTCTCTTTGGTGCCATTTCTTCTAGGCACATATATGTTATTATTTCTAAACCCATTTTATTATATCTATTCATTGTTCAGCTCCCAAGTATGGTTATATTTTATAATTTATTGAGTTGAAGACTCACCCCTCTTTATTGTGGATTTTTTTCAGGAACTAGAGTAGAGGAGGCTAGATATAGAGAAGAAGATTAAGCTCTTGTAATCTTTTCCTCTACAAGAAGCTAATGATGTAATAATTTAAATTACTTCATTTTGATTCAAGTATATATGTTACTCTAAGTACTCCGTAGTAGTTAAAGGGATTTAGAGATATTTATCTTGATAATTAAATTATTATTGAATATATGCATGTATTGGAATTAATATTAAGTTGGTTCAGGGAGTGTATTGATATTATTGGGTTCTACGGGTGTATGATAGTCTTAAATTTACCCTTGCCCCAGGACCATCATACCTTTGAGATTTCAGGGTGTGACATTTGGCACACTCATTACTAACACCAATCATGGTAGAAACGTGCCTAACCTCATAGGCATCTTGGTGAGGATAATATACAGTGTAGCAATGGGTGTGAGGCCTCACCCAAGCACCGGCTCGGTCCACTAGAGGGAACTGGGATGCTTATTCGGGTTTAGACTCACGATGGAACCCTCAGATTCGGATTGGTTGATTTTGAAATTGATTTTGGAAGTCACCACCTTAATTTATTTTTTAAATGGGAAAATTAAGGAAAAACCCAATTGACTCCAATTCATTAATTTTTAATTAATTACCTAAGGATAAACTCACTAGTCTTGAACCAAGTTGAGTTTGGAGACTAGGTTTTTAGTTTTAAATAATTACGATTTGGCTCTTAAGTTTAATTTGACTTTGAAAAATTATTTTCATGAATGAAATTTATAAGATGATAATTATAAATAAAATGCATGAACATGATATAAGTGCAAAAATTAAAATGAAACATTTACAAATTAAATTAATTAAAGAGGGGAAAGGAGATTGATTGGGATTTGGATTTAGATTCCAAACGTGCCTACGTACCTCATTTGAATAGGGATCAAAACTCACGTAGTTCATTTCACGATTAAGTGGAAGAATTTATGAGTTGTTCAGATTGATTGATTTGATTTGGGTTTGAGAGTGGAGGACAGCGGTCGATACATTTGTTTTTGGTGGGCGAAGGGTTTTACTAGATCGAAATTCTATTTTATCAGGACCAGGTGAATGGATGGATTGGAAGATTAATTAATTAATTTAAATAATTAATTAACTAATTAATATGATGAAATGGATGGATGGATAGATTAATTAATTAAAATGATTAATTAATTAATTTGGATGAAGAGTGGATTAAGAAAATGGATTAATTTGATTTTTGAAAAAGGAATGATTTTTGAAAAAAAATGATTAATTAATTAATTAAAAAGATTAATTAATTAATTGAGTGATAATTAAAAAAGAGTTTTAGTTAATTAAAAAGATTAATTAATTAATTAGAAAGTGATTGGAGGAAGAAGAATAGAGGAATTTGAGGATGAAGAGGGTATTTATAGGAAAAGTGGATGAGGGTAGTTTAGGTATTGAAAATGTGAAAAGACGATGAGGGGTAGGGTTATAAAAGGCTAAAAATTTGACTGAAATGGGTAAAAGAGTTATTTTCTATGCAGGTGGGGTCCATAAGGAGGCAGAATCCTGTGGCATGGTGCAGCGCCACATCAGGTTTATGTGGCAAGCCTCATGTGAGGCGTGCCACGCCACACAAGTTTGATGTGGTGCCGCACACACGTCTCGTGGCACGCTAAGTGTCACCTTAACACGTTTTTTGAGATTTCTTTTTTGCCAATTTTTCAGAGATTTTGGACCTGCTTTTGAGATTTTCGGATCAGTTTTTGAGAGTTGTAGAACTCAGAAAAATTTTCGGTTAGTGTTGTTGGGTTTGAAATTAATTTTAGAATATTTGAGCAGTTAGTTTGAGAGAGAATCTAGTTAGTTTTAAAAAAATATTGTCTGATATAGAAGGTCCGATCAAAGAAGACAAAGTGTCAGTGTCTAAAAAAATAAGTATCCTTATACTAAAGTGACTGAAAGTCCATTTTTAGCTCCGGGGGCATCTCTCTGCAAGGGGCGCTGCCCTCTTGAGCCCTGCTCACTAACCGGCTAGTGAGACCGCCATACTGGCTCTGCGTAGTGCACTAATCTTAGTAGGTGTCAAGCTGTGGCTAAATGATGAAATGTAAAATTAAGGGTTCACAATAGGTACTACTATCATTGTGCTGGTACTCAAAGGTTGCAATAAGCAACCCTAGCTGTTTCAAAATAGACTCAAGAACAACATCTAAATTGATCTTAAAGAGAACCATCTGTATATGAAAAAGTAAAACACTCACAATACATCATTTTCAAACATTAAATAAATGGCCTAACAAAATAAAGCATACCTAAATTATTGGCAAGTATTGAAAAGAAAAGTATACTTATAATGCAGAATTAGCAACTAAAGAAGAAAGACCAACAACTAAAGAAAACAATTTAACAAATTTTTTTTTTACATCCAAATAAACTAATTAATATCTACAAAAAAGGAAAACACCATTCTCATCATGAAATAAATCATAAGAAAGGAATAAATCATAAACACAATTAAGGAGCACTGATAAATCTAGAATGTATGCCCATGTTATTAGAAATGCAAGGGCATTTTCTTGTTGTTGGGGCTCTTATTAGCTATTAAAGAAGATTAAAAAGCAAAAAAAAAAAAAAAAAAAAACCAGGGACAAAGGAAAAAAAAAAAAAAAGTAGGCTGGACTAAAAAATATCTAACTCATCCTTAAAAACCAGAATAAGGGATTAGAAAGCTATTGCAAATAAATTATGAAATAACCAGCTGATGCATTTACAATCTAACACTAAAAGCAGCAACCTATTTAGTGCAGAATCAGTAGCCAATAAAAGCTACCTAACAACACTCTCTCTAAATCCAAATAAATAATCAACATTTGCAAAGATGGAATACACTTTTTTTTTTTATAAAGAAAAAAGCCAAGATTACAAAAGGAATGGCAGTACATTGAACTGGTGAAATAAGCAAGCATTGCCTTTGCAAGCCCAAAAAAAAAAAAAAATACTAATTGAAAAGAGCAAAACAGCAAGCAGCAATAGCAATTAATGAGAAGCCAAAAAATAGTACAAACAAAAGTTAGAGATGTATAGATTAATCAGATAGTTATGAAGAAAGCATGAGCAACAGTACTAATCACAACTAAGAACAATAAATAAGGAAAAGAAACATACTTGCAAAGACAATTAAGAAGACAGAGAAAAGATGACAGCATTTAATCTAAGGGCAGACATATTTATAGAAAAAAAAAATAGATAAGAGGGGGGTATAAAGGCCATTCAAAAAATTAGAAGATCTCATAGATGCATGCAAATAGACCCTATTATAGGGGTTTAAAGGGGGAGCCAATTAGGTTCAAAGTAAAATAATAAAATAACAATTCGGCAATAATCTACATAGAAAATGGATCTCTACATAGGGAGGCTAAATTAGGGCCAATGGCACTCAATGGAGGAGATACAAAAAGATTATTAAGGTTAAACATGGCCAATCATATTCAAAGTAAAAGATAAAAAGAAGATATTAGAGTGATAATCTAAATAGAAATAGATCCCTATATAAATTTTTTTGCCAAACAAACAGATCCTATAATAGAGGTTAAATATGGCCTAATGGTATTGAATAAAGAAGATATAAAAAGATATTAGAGTGATTGTTTAACTCATAATCATCAATGATTTCACTGAACATAAAACCCCTGATATAAGGCAACTATGGCAAGCTGTACACGTGTATAAATAAAAATTTAAGAGCTAGCAACAACAAAACTTAAAATAGGGAATACAATTTTTAAAATTTATATAAACATACTACCAATTGAATGTCATTACACTACAAACAACCCAAATTAAAACCTCAATATTAACACAAATTATTCAGACATCAAGTAAGAAATTTAAAACCCATATCTTTTTTTCAAAACACTAAAACAAAATATATAAAACAGAGCTTTAAATCAACCAATAATATGAGATGCAGATAAACATAAATAAAATCTTAACCTTTAGGAAAGGACTAAGGTTCACTGCAAATAAATTGATATGTAGGAAACAATAAAATAAAGTATCACCGTCCCGCAAAGAACTAGAGTTTTGCAAACTCCATACATCCATTTTCAACCGAGCAGAAGGCACCAAGGATAAAAGCAAACATGCAAAAAAAAGAAAATGAATACAAAGTCAGATAACCAACAATCAAACAATAAACAATTAAGAAAAGGCATCCAATTAATTAGCAAAAAAGAAAATACAAATATAGAGTCAGTAAAAGAAAAAGATCACCTTTAAACCAAACAAAAAGCAACAGGAACCAATTCAATTTGACATCCTCGTCCGATCCTTCATTAAACAGAAAAAAGGAAACATGCCTTAATTCTCCATAAAAAAAACAAATAAAGAAAAATAAAGAAAATGTAAAGGATAAGAAAACAATAAAGAAGAATGCACCAGAGAAAACCCTATAGCAAAGCACGACAAAATAACTGAAAAAGGCTAGAAAAAATGCTCGCCGATCCACGAAGTCTTCCTCAAAAGTTGACTCTTCCCTGTCAAAGCCAACTTGGCTTCAAATCAAATGTTCTAGCTTCATAACTCTGAGTTTTTAGTCCGTGTTAACTGAGTTTCTCTCACTTCACATATCTCAGCATAATTACAGATTTGTATAAAGAAAGGAAATCCCTAAAATTGACATGAAATAATGGATCTAACAAAGGCCAAACCACTGACAACTAGAAGAACTAAACAGAAAAATCAAAACAACCCATAACAAACCCAAATCCCTTATGAACAGAAAAGGGACATCTCATCAGAAAATCAAATATGCAAACCAAAAGAAAACAAACAGTAATGACATCTAAACACCAAAGAGAGAGAAGATGCAAAAGAGAAGGCAGCTGAAGAATAATGGACCAAAACAAAAGAGAATTAAAGAAAATCCCTAAAATTGGCATGAAATAATGGATCTAACAAAAGCCAAAGCACCCACAGTAAGAAGAACCAGACAAAAAAAACCAAAACAACACATAACAAACCCAAATCCCCTACAAACAGAAAAGGGAAATCCCATCAAAAAATCAAATGTGCAAACTAAAAGAAAGCAAACAACGATGACATCTAAACTACCAAAAAAGAGAGAAGACATGAAAAAAGAAGGTGGCTAAAGAACAATGGACCAAAACAAAAGAGAATTAAGGCAAGCAATAGAGGACCTGCGAGAATATTGAATAAGCTCTAAAAAACGACACCGTTCCAAAGTAGAAATAGAAAGACTAGAGGGCAAAGTGCACATTGTGTGCATGTGAATAGAATGATGCTATTTTACACAGTAATGCTCGGGAGCCTAACCCCCATTACAAAAAGACTGCACAGCCCCAGAAAACACGGCGCACCAAGATAAACAGTGCTATTTTATTTTAATTGAACCAATGAGCTAAAGAAAATAGTACGCTCAGTGGAAGGACAAAAAAGGCCAAGCAAAACAGCATGGTTTTAAAAAAGGCAGCATATGCAGGGGGCAGTTTGGACATTTTGCAAGGTCATATTGAATCTGTAATTGCACTATTCATCTACAATGCTAGAGGTTCTCCTTTAATGTATTAAATAGATTATATCATAAGCCTAAAAAATCTATTTAATTATTATATCACATGAATACTTATGAATATTTTAAATTTGATGTTACAAATAATAACAGTGACATAAAAAATTTTGTAATTTTGATTTCCTATTTAATTTGTTTTTAAGAATGATTAAATAATCTTTAATAAAAATTTTAAGTAAATTAAAATGTTTATAGAATCATAAACAAATTGTTTTTTTTTAGAAGAATATACCATTATAAATAGAAATTTTGATATTTAATAATAAAATAATTGAATTTTACTTCTTGTTGTTAAATAAATTCTTAATTAATGCATCTTTTTTATCTATTGCATCTTCTTATAGAACCAAAAGTAATTTTTATAATCTACAAATTATTACTAATGGTTAAAACAATTAATTTTAAAATTTATAGTGGGACAAAGTAATAATTTACAAAATAAAAGTCAAATTATAATTTCTCTAATTTGTTAATATTCAAATAATCAAAGTCAAAAGAATTTCTCTAGCTTTTAAATTTTGAAAAAAATGATTTTGCTCATTATTGTTAAATAAAATCTTAATTAGTGCATCTTCTTTGTCTGCTTCGTCTTGTTGTAGAATCAAAAATAATTTTTCTAATTTACAAATTATTAATAATAGTTAAAATAACTAATTTTAAAATTTATAATGGGACAAAATAATAATTTTCAAAATAAAAGTCAAATTAGATGTCTTCTTATAGAAACAAAAATATTTTTTCCAATTTATAAATTATTACTAATACCTAAAACAACTAATTTTAAAATTTATAATAGGACAAAGTAATAATTTACAAAATGAAAGTCAAATTCAAATTTCTCTAATTTATTCATATTCAAATAATCAAAATCAAAAAAATTTCTCTAACTTCTAAATATTTAAAAAAATTAAAAAAATATAAATTATTCTAATTGAATTCTTTTTTATTTGAATTAAATATAATTAACTATATTAATAATAATTATTTTATTCTCTTCTTATTCTAATTAAATTTATTTTTTATTTAAATTAAATTAGATAATTAAGTAATTAAATTATAATAACTATATAATTATAAATTTGTAATATAATTAATTATATATTAAATAATAATTATTTTATCATCTCCATATTCTAATTGAATTCATCATTTATTATATAAATTAAATATAATTAGATAATTATATCATTTAATTAATAAATGGCTATATTTCTCATTATAAATGCATAATTAAAAAGAACTTAGTGATGAGCTCTTACGTAAATGTGTTTTTCCCCTCTTTCCATACACACACACATATATATATATATAATATGATTAATGTGAAACATGAATTTACATAATTAACAAATTTTTTTGTATACTATGAATTTATATTTTCACATAAGTTTTAATTATATTAAACCCAATATTAAATAAAATATCTTCAAAATAAATTTTAATGATTATTATTGAACATAATTATATGAGTTAAAATAACATTTAATGAAGTGAAAATAAATAGTGACCATAGTGTGGACCTATATTATACTGATGGGGGATGAAATTATTACATCGAAGGTCCGAAATGGACTATTAGTATGGCATTTTGTATAATGGATTAAAAAGAATAATTAATAGATATTAGAATCAACTAGTTAGTTCACGACCCATATCCAAAGACATGTGATCAACATTAGGACATAGTTGACACATGTTGCTATCAGTCTCCGCAGTGAGCTTGACTACTCACTAAATGACAAAACTATCAAGTGACAGTTGTAACTATCACAAAATTAGGGTTGTAGGCCCACATATTAAGCAAAACTTGAACAAACATAAAATCATAAGCAATGCCACACAGGGCAATTATATCAATCATCTCAGAATATTAAATCAACATCACAAGGTTGTTACTTACATCTCTCAAGCTTGCACATAAAACTAAGCAACTAACTAAACAATATAGAATACATATATAAGAAAATAACTATGCAAAATTATAGAGTTTATAGTATAAAACAATATAAAAATTAATTACATCACTAAATAATAAATTACATTTCACAGCCCAATAATGAAAGGCAGAATTTACTCAACAAAAATTTCTTCTTGAGCTCAATATGGAAAATATTGAATAGAAATGAGCATTCAACTCAATAAGCGATATAGTTCCAAATATAACATACCATTGAAAGTTATAAATGCTAAGGCACTATGTCGAGTGTGAATTCTGATTTCAGCATCTCTAAAATTAATTCTAAACTTGTTAGAGTTGACAAAAATATTTCAAGCACAATCTAACTTTTTTTTATCTTGACCAAAATTCTTATGCCAGACAGCATCTTCTTCGAAACTAACCTGATTTTCCCTCAGACTGACTGCTCAATTATTCTAAAATTAATTTAGAGCCTCCTGACGTTGATTGGTGAATTTTCTAAACTCTGAAACTCTCAAAAATTGATTCGAAACTCTTGAAAATTAACTCAAAAAAATCTCAAAAAGCGTGCTAGGGTTCACTCCATTGGGTAGCCACAGGATTGCCCTGCGACGCTATACCAATAACTGTGTAGTGAACCTGTAGCCTAACACAATCTTCTAGTGCGGCATTGCACAGTGTTTGTTGTGGCATCGCACCCCTTGGCGTGGATGGTTCCCATTTTCTATGCAGAAAATGTCTAAAATACCCCTCTAACATAATTTTCAGCCCCATTTTAGCCCTGTCCTTTCGATCTTTTTACTCTTCTACTTCCCAAATTGTCCTCACCTGCCATTTTCCTTTAAATACTCATTTCATTCTTCTATTATCTTCATCCCAAAATCTTATGTTGATTGGCTATCCACAAGTTTTTTCTTTTTCTTTTCCGTCCAACCACCGTCTAATTAATTAATTAATCTATTTATTAAATGATTCTGTCACCCTAACCAAAAGTTAATTAATTAATTAATCACTTTTATTAATCAAACTAATTTTTTTTAGTTAATCCATCCATTTTGATTAATTAATTAATCATTCTAATTAATTAATCCATCTCTTCTCTTAAAATTGGTTAATTAATCATTTTAATTAGCTCCCAATCAATCAAATTGTCCAACCTCGATAAAATCAAACTTCGGTCTAACAAAACACTCCATCCATCCTGTCCACCAAAAAAAGTATCTTCATCCTACTCTTAAACTGAAATTAATTGATTTGTATATCCCTATACTTAATAATGAAATGGACTATATAGGTTTTGATCCTTATTCAATGGCATATATAGGCACATTTGGAATTTGAATCCAAACCTCAAATTCCAATTGTTCAAATTAAATTCATTTTTCATTTATTTTCCAAAAAATGTAATTAATTTTTTCTAATACTATTTGTAAAGGAATTTTACGGTCTTCCTAGAATCCCATAAGAGCTAGAGAAAACATCCTAATTTTAATTAATGTAATTAATTAATTTAGATTTAAGGAGTGATTATGTGGTTCCCCTAAATCCATAAGGATTAGAGGGAACACTCTCCTTATTTTGGGGTATTTACTTTAATTATTTTATTAATTTCCTATGCACCATGCATTCATACCATGTTCATGCATTCATACCATGCTCATGCATTTAATTATTTGTTGTCTTATAAAATGTCATTTATGAAAACAATTTTTTAAAGTCAAATTAAACTTAAGAGCCAAATTGAGATTATTTAAAAAACTAAAAACCTAGTCTCCAAGCTTGTGAATCCTTAATTTTACACTCTTATCATCCAGCCGCAGCTTGACACCTACTAAGTTTAGAGTGCTACGCAGAGCTAGTACAACAGTTTCGCTAGTCGATTAGCGAATAGAGGTCAATAGGGCAACGCCCCTAGAGCAAAAAAAGGACTTTTAATTACATTAGTACGAGGATACTTAATTTTTGGATATTGACACTTTTGCTACCCTTCTATATTAGATAGTATTTTTCCAAAACTAATCGAATCTTTTCTCAGACTAACTATTCAATTATTCTAAAATTAATTTTTAGTCTATCAAAACTGACTGGTGAATTTTTTGAACTCTAAAATTCTCAAAAATTGACCTGAAAGTCTCAAAATCTAAACTTAGTAAAAAGCATAATTTCAGTTGGCATGCCCGCTAAGGCATGGGGCAGCATTAGTGCCCCGTTGGGCAGCATGTTGCCTGCCTAGAAGGCTGGCTCTGCTGTTGGTGGCTTCGGTGGAGTGGGCCCCACTCCACTTCCTACAATTCCCAAAATGCTCCCAATATGATTTTTCAGCATTTTTCTAGCCCTGCCCTTTATGTCTTTTCATATTGTTACTTCTCAAATCACTTTCACCTCCTTTTCCAATAAATAACCCACCCCCAACCCCCCCCCCCCCCCCCCCCCCCATTTCTTCATTTTACGACAATCCTTGAGTTAGAGTTGATAGCTATCCTCTAATTTCTCTATTCTTCTCCCTCCAACCACTCTTTAATTAATTAATTAATATTTTTAATTAATTAATTAATTATCTCACCCTAACTAAGTTAATTAATCTTTTTAATTAACTAAAACTCTCTTTTTTTAATTAAAATTAATCACTCAATTAATTAATTAATTAATCTTTTTAATTAATTAATGAATCACTTTTCAAAATCAAATTAATCATTTTTCTTAATCCACCCTTCATCCAAATTAATTAATTAATCTATCCATCATTTTCATCATATTAATTAGTTAATTAATCATTTTAAATAATTAATTAATTTTCCAATCAATCCAATTATCCGGTTCCAATAAAATAGAACTTTGGTCCAGTAAAACTCTCTATCTGCCAAAAACAAAAGTATCAACTTTTTCCTCTCACTCACAAATTGAAATCAAGTCAATGAATCCAATCAATTCCTAAATCTCTCCACTTAATTATGGAATGAACTATGTGGGTTTTGAACTCTATTCAATGGGGTATATAGGCACGTTTGGAATCTAAATCCAAATCTCAATCAATCTCCTTTCCTCTTTTTAATTAATTTATGTAATTAGTTTAGTTTATGGATATTTTACTTTCTCCATGCTCATTCATTAATCATGATATTATAATTGTCATATAATATTTGTCATTCATGAAATTAATTTTCAAAGTCAAATTAAATTTAAGAGCCAAATTTAAATTATTTAACTAAAAACCTAGTCCCTGAACTTAACTTAATTCAAAGACTAGTGATTTTTATTCTTGGGTAAATTAATTGCAAAATTAATGAATTGAAGTCAATTTGGATTTTTTCCTTAATATTTTCCCAGCTACAATAAAAGTAAGGTGGCAACTCCTAAAATCATTTTCAAAATCAACCAAATCCAAACCTGAGGGTTCCATCTTGAGTCTAAAACTCAAATGAGCATCCCAATTTTCTCTAGCGGATTAGGCCAGTGCTCAGGCGAGACCTCACAAAGCTCAACCTGACTAAAGATATCCTTGGGTAAATTAATTAAGAAATTGATGAATTAGAGTCAATAAATTGGGTTTTTCTTTAATTTTCTCATTAAAAAATAAATTAGGGTAATGATAGCCATTCCAATCAAGAGCACTGAAACTCATTTCATGATCTCCTTAAAAATCACTTGCCTTTCCTTAAGGCAATTTTCTCGAGGGAGAGGCATTCCGGCGAAGTTTCACAGTTAACGACTCTACTGGGGATTGGTTACCACCCTTTCTAATAAAAGAAAAAAGGAAAACAAATAAGAGAATTACTATTTGGATGAGGAAAAATTTTCCAAAATAATCTCCATTTGGCTCATTAAGTATAATTTAACTTTCATACATCACTTTGCATAATAAAGGCTTATTGCCTAACCATAGATTTAGGAAAATTTTTAGATAATGAGTAGCATTAGCTTGATAACTCTCTTTGAGTATGTTAAGAAATAGTGAAAGCATTCCACATAATAACCTCACAAACTCACCCTGTCAATCTTTAAACTTGGTGACGAATAGTAAAGAGGGAATCCTTTTCCTGATACACCATTACATTCATACCCTTTTTCCTTCACAATTTTGTATTCTTACCTATATTTCTGTCTATTTTTTGTTTTAAAATGTACCAGTGGCCAACATCTCTAGCCCTTTAACTAACATGCGATGAGCACCTTTTTCACTGACCTCCTCAAGAGAAGAGGAGACTTTCTAAGCCACACTCACCACCACCCTTAAGACCCAAGCCAACACTTTTACCAATGTTCTTAATGCCCAGTTTGCCACCTTTGCTAATTCTCTCAACTCCAAATGCCAATCCATCATTAACAAGGTCAAGGAAATGACTAATGCCATAATTACTCCTCCCTCTACTCAACCTGCTTCTATTTAATTTGAGATTAGCCATACCCTTACTTTTACTCCTCTTATTATCGATCTCATCGATAAAGGGAAGGCTCCTGAGAGCCCTACTTTTTTTCCACTAGATATGAATGCTACTGCTCCAACTCCTACTGCAAATCCTTTTCAAAGAGGAGATTTCTCTAACTTCTCCGAAGCCAAGAAACTGATGAAGAAGTTCAAAGCCATAAAAAGACATGATAGATGTTGACTATTTGGCCCTCTTCCTAAATGCATGGGTACCCCTAAAATTTAAGCTCATGATGGACAAATTCAATGGCATAAGTTGCCCTAAGACCCACCTCAAGATGTATGTAGGTGCAATGATGAGCTCTTTGCTTAGTTATTCCAACGATCTTTAACTTGGGTTGCCATTAAGTGGCTCTTAAATCTCGACCAAAACCACAAAAAGACATGGGAAGACATATGTAATGCTTTTGTCAAGCAATACCAGTATAACAAAGAAGTGGATGTCATCTGTCAAGATTTGGAGACCACTAAGTAAGGCCAGAAAGAGTCCTTCACCACATTCCTTACAAAGTATGGAGCAAAAACAACCCAAACGGTAAACTGTCCATCTAAGGAAGGGCAAATCTATATAATTATGAGAAACCACCTCCATCAATACTAAGCTCACTTATAAACCCAATATCTCCCAGACATCAAAGCTTTTATTGCCATAACTTCTAAAATTAAGGATTTAACTCAATATGGTCAAATCAAAGATGAATACTCGAGCCTGAGATGCTGTAAGAACTCTAATTTCACCTCTAATACCAATCACTTTGCCCAAAAAGGGGGAGAATCAATGATGTTTCCTACCACCAACCCATGAGATTGGAAAGAAGGAGTTTCTTTGAATTAGGAATGCCCTTAAGTATTATCTACAAGAAAGCTTTAGAAGCCTATCTTGTTAAGCCTTTAGAGTTAAGAGCACCTCCTAATTCATTGCCCAAGAACTATAATGCTAATAAGCGATATGACTATCACTAAAGACCTAGGCATAAAACTGATGCCTGTAAAGCTCTAAGGCACTGAATCCAAGACCTAATAGACAATGGAGACATCATTACTCCAAGAGCCAAGCTTAACATCACTACAAATCCTCTCCCTAACCACTAAGCCAATGTCAACTTTATCTCTTCTAGTGAACTAGGATTTGATCCTTTCTCTCTCATCTCTCCCACTTCGGACTATTGCTGTATGCTAGATCTAAATGACTTTGTCATTGAAGTCAATGTAATCACTTATAGTAGGAGAATCCTTCCACTATGACCATGACCCATAGGAGAATCCTTCCACTACCACCACAACCCATGTTGCCAAAAGAGTCAAATCCAGTGAATCATGCCATTCCTCCTTCTGTTGAAAAGCTGAAACCTTATAATAAACCTAAGGAGGATCCAATTCTCAAACAATTAAAGAAAACCTAAGCAAACATATCAATATAGAGCCTCATCCAATCCTCCTACCCTCATCGGCAAGCTTTTTGCAAGGCTTTGAACCAATGTCAGGCTCCTATCGACATCTCGCCTGAGACCTTTATGGCATCTTTAACAAACACTACTAAGTTTATGTCTATCTCTTTTAGTGATCATGACATCCCTCATAGAGAGGAAAGCCACAACCATGCTCTTTACATCACAGTAATGACCTGAGGAAAAACTATGCCTATGGTGTTAATAGATAATAGGTCCTTTTTGAACGTATGCCCACTAAAAATGGCCAATTGCCTATAATTATAGGCTTCAGATTTCATCCCATCGGACGAAATGGTGAGAGCATATGATAACATTATAAGGGAAGTCTTAGGTGTAGCAAATCTTGACGTCACAATTAGACCAGTGACAATGCCAATTCCATTTCAAGTGATTGATGTCTCAGCTTATTTCAATCTCCTTCTTGGAAGGCTGTGGATCCACCAAGTGAAAGCAGTCCCCTCCTCCTTGCACTAGAAGTTAAAATTTCCCCATGGTGTGAATATTAAAACTATCTAAGCTGATATATATAGGAAAAGTGGTATTCCAAGCTCCGCGCCGATCTTGGGAATTAAGCTTGAACCCTTTGTCATTGCTCTATCTAATTTCTCATTTGATATTATCTAGTTCATCTAAGGGGAAGGTAAAGAATTCATTCCTTTTGACTTTGATCAATATAGCAATGTGGTAGTAACTAATATGATGAAGAAAATGGATTATTTTCCAAATTTAGGGCTTAGAAGAAACCAGCATGGGATTGCCTAATTTCCTGAGTATGCCACTGTCACTTCCCTTTAGTCTCAGCTATGAGCCTAAACCAGAAGACATTGCTGAATTGGAGGAAAGAGAAGGCAAGGTGAGACTTTTGATTAGCTTACGTGCCTTTATTTCAAAACTCTAAATGGCTATTTCATGAAATAGGGAGATGATTTCCTTTATTGTGGCTTTCCTAAGCCTTGGAATTATCCTATTTCTAAGAAGCTAATTTCTGGTTTTGAAATTTTCTTTGATGCCAAGATTAATCTAGAGGAGTGCGAGCCCATTTATCAATAAGAAAAGGATTGAGAAGCAAGTATAGAGCCTTTTCTTTTTGAGACCATTCACATGATCACTAACCATCAAGAACCTCATCCCACTAGGCTCATCTAGCCATCCCAAGCACCAATAAATAATTGGTACTTTTAGAAGAGCACTGACCGTGTTATGCCCCTATTTAAGTCCTATAAGTCTGAGTCCTCTAAGTTTGAGTCTTCTGAGTTTGTGTTCAAGTATGAATTTGTTAAGTCTTTTCAATCCTTTCTGTCTTGTAACCCATCTTCAGGGCTTATTCTTTCAAGTTAATGCAACCCATGATGATGGGACTTTTATCTTCAACGAAATAAATAAGGTTTTTGCTTACTTTCCTGACTCTCATGCTCTACTTCTTCTGACTCATCATTAAATGAGGCACCCAAAAAAGAAAATAAAAATAAAAAAGAAACAAAAAACAAAAAGTCAAAGAACCAACAACTATGGCACAGAGAAAAGCCTTAAAATTACATACATTGTATCTATATATTTTGACACACAGGCATTGACTGAAAAAGTTCATGAGTTCTTAGACTATTTCGTATGGGAATCCAAGGATATAGTAGGGGTAGATCTGAGCACCACAATTGATAAAATCATGACTTATGAACATATGAAGCCTGTCAAGTAGAAGCTAAAAAAGATGAATGTAGAATGGTCTCTAAAGATCAAGGAAGAAGTAGCCAAGTTGCTAGATAATGAGTTCATTGAGCCCATCACTTACCCTTCATAGTTGGCCAATATGGTGCCTATACCCAAGAAAGATGAAAAAGTCTAAATGTGCATTGATTATAAGGACCTTAACAAGTCCTGCTCAAAGGACAATTTTCCTGAACCTCATATCAATTTGCTTATAAATCATATGGCTTGTGCATCAATGGTCTCCTTGACTGACCTTTATGCAGGCTACAACCAGATCAAAGTCTATACCCATGATAAGGAAAGACATCCCTTATGATAGAGTGTAATAACTACTGTTATTGGGGTAATGCCTTTTAGCTTGAAAAATGCTGAGGCTACTTATTAAAGAATGGTCACCGCTATCTTCCATGACATGATGCATAAGAATGTTGAAGTGTATATAAATGATATGGTTATAAAGTCTAAAATATCTGAGGGATATTTGGAAGCCCTAGATTAATTTATCTTAAGGCTTAGGTAGTACACTCTTAATTTGAACCTAACTAAGTGCATTTTTAGTTGTTTTTTAGGTGTGTTTCTATGGCATCTAGTTAGCCAGAGAGGTATAGAAATGGATCGAGCTAAGTGAAAGGCAATTATAGAAATGCCTCCTCCTAAAACTGAAAAGGAGATTGGAGATTTCATGGGCCGCTTATAATATATCAGTCGTTTCATTACACAACTAGCATATATCTGTGGGCTGATTTTTAAGCTACTAAGGAAAAAAGCCTCTAAACAGTGGAATAAAGAGTGCTAAGAAGCCTTTGACAAAATCAAACAATACCTCTTGAATCCACCAATACTGCAACTTCCATGGCATGGTCAGCCATTATTGCTTCATTTATCAGTGACTTTAGAAGTTATAGGTGCAATGCTTGCCTAAAATATTCCAGATTCATACAAGGAGAATGCCATATACTATTTTAGCAAATGTATGCTGACTTATGAGCTTCAGTATAGCTAGACTGAGTAATTATGGCTAGCCTTGGTCTAGGCATGCTATAAGCTCTAGCACTACCTATGCTCATATACAACCTATGTGCTAGCTGATAGGAGCTCCTTAAGATTCCTTATAGACAAGCCAGTTCTTGACATCAAGATGGCATGATGGATGGTAGTTCTATGGTATTTAACTTAAAGTACATCCTGAGGAAGGCGGTTAAAGGAAGCATAATCACTAACTAATTAATTACAGCTCATGTGGAAGGTGAAGTATTTGAGCCTGAGTTCTTGGATGAGGACACACTGATCATAGACCTTTAGGTATGGAAGCTATTCTTTGATGGTGCCTCAAATAGTAAAGGCTATGGGGTTGGAATAGTTCTTGTCTTGCATAAAGGGGTTCATTTGCCTATGATAATCAAACCGGTATTTGAGATAACCAACAATGAAAGCATGAATAGCTGGTCTAGAGGTGGCCATTAACATGAGAATAGACTATTTGAAAGTCTACAATGATTCTAATCTCATTATTTCCCAAGTCCTTAATAAGTGGAAGATTATAGAAGAGTGTTTGGTTCCTTACCATTAACACTTAAATGACTTAGCTGAGAATTTTTATGAACTTTCTTTTCATTTGTCAAGGTCAAAGAATCAATTCGCCTATGCTTTGGCCACCTTAGCCTCAATGATAGACATGAGCGATAATGAGATACACAGGTCTATTGTCATTGAAGTAAAGTGGCAGCCTAGGTATTACACTATGTGCATGAATCTTCTGCTGGCTAACACTAAGCTTTAGTTTTAGGATATCCTTAATTACATTCGGAATGGCAAGTATCCAGAAGGGGCTTCCAAAGTAGATTGAAGAACCTAAGACAACTATCTATTGGTTTTATACCCAATGGCGATGGTTGGATAAGAGAGTCTGAGGAACATCCATATGCAGTGTGTGACTGAAGAAGCAGCCCAGCAAATTATGGAATGGGTCCATGGCGAAGAGGAAGACCCATATATGAATGGTATAGCTTTGGCCTAAAAGATAATGAATCTAGGTTACTTTTGGCTAACCATGAAAAAGGACTACACAAAGTATGTACAAAGATGTCATAAATGTAAGATCTTTGCCAAACTGTAGTATCAGCCCATTGTTTCTTTGAATCTGATAGTGACACTATGTCCTTTTTTCTACCTAGGGCATAAATATCATCGAAAGAATATCTCTAGAGTCCTCTAGTGGATTACGGTGGCACTATATCAGGTCCTAAATGCAAATAAGGTGGCACACTTTATTCGAACCAATATCCTTTATTGGTTTGGAACCCTTTTAGAGATAATCATGGATAATGGCTTTCACTTTTAAAAGGGGATTGTTCGCCTCAAAATATACTGTCCAAAAGTGTCTCGCAAGTATACAGCGCAACTGTAGTATATCAGAAGCACCCAAGGTCATATATCTTAAGGAATTGCAAATGGAAATCCCTTGTTCCTTTTTGAAGTCAATTAAATGTTAAAAGGTTTGTTTGATTTGAAGTTGAAAAGAAATAAATAATTGCAAAATAGGAAATTAAAAGAAAATGTTGATTAAAATGTTATAGGTTTAAATGCAAAGAATGAAGGATGCCTAGGGTTTGTATTCAGTTTATCAATCCTATATATTCATGAATATATCCAATTGATTATGCTAATGCTTAGTTTCTAATAATTCAAAGAATAAAAATCAATCTATTAGCAATCACATTCATAGAAATCATTCTATCAAATCATATATCAAAAACTAAAACTTAATCTTAAAACTTATATTTCTAATTCGTTTTAAGATCCTAAAAGAATGAAATTTGGAATTGAACTTCAACTCTCGTTTCTTCATTCAAAACCTAGGTCAAACAATTAGTAGCTAAGCAATTGTTATAATAATTAATCAATTCAATTAAGAAAATAAAGCTTAATCAAAAGGAATTTAATTCATTAGCATATCATGAACACTTCATAGAAACCCTAGACAAGATTGAAATTAGTTCATGGGAAACATAATAACAATCTCCAAATTATTAAAATCGAGAGAATCCATTGAATTAAAACTTTCAATTCAATAATCAAAAGATGAAAATAACAAGGAAATTAAGCTTACAAACCAATTCAATGTTCTAATATAATCTCTTAGCATCTTCACAAAGAATTCCTAAAATAACTAAAGACAATCTAATCTCAGTATAAAATTTGAAAACTAGATGAGAAAATAGAAGAAGAAATGATGAAAAATTGGAAAAATTCCAATGAATGTCTTCTGGCCTCTTTCTCACGATAGCTCTCCCTTTAAAATAAATGTTTTCTCCCCCTATTTATACTTTCCAAATTAACCTAGAGTTAGAAATCCCTCAAAAACTCGAATAAAATTCAATAATTGCTTAGATGTAGTGCAGCGGGGCGCTGAGAGTCTGTTGTGGGCACTGGGCACTAGTGGGTTGTAGGTGAATTCCTGCTGCGTGGCGCTGGGAAGTTACTGTATGGCGCTAGGCATTGGTGGGCTATAGGCAACACTCTACTGTGTGGCGCTGGGGCTTGCTAGGTGGCACTAGGAACTGGTGGTAGGCTATTGCATGGTGCTGGGGTTTGCTACGTGGCACTGGGGATTGGTTTGCTTGCTACCTCACCGAATTTTTCAATTTAACTCAAATATCTTCCATTTCTTCCATTATTAATGCAACTGAAAACAACTTAACAAACATATTAAAAGCATCATAAAATCATAAAAATAAACTATAAAACAACAATTAAAGGAATAAAAAATAAGATAAAACTATGGCAAAATAACTACCCCACACGTAGAAATTTGCTTGTCCTCAAGAAATAATCATGGCATAGAATGGGAATTCATTAATCATCTACTAATCCTAGTACTCATTTAATAATAATGTCAGCAAAAAAAAATTCAAAAGTTTGCACATGTCTTCTCTATTCAGAAATTAATTACCTCTAAACATGACTAACAAGATAGACTACTCGCTCATTAAGTGTTTCTCTCAATTTATATAGAAAATCACTCAAATCATACTTAAAGGCAAACTGCCATAAACTTGCATATTGATCCAATCTCCAACTCTAATTTAATTTAAGGCATCAATCAGAAGGTCTTTCGTTTGGTTATAATAGGGCTAGGGTAAAAGTAGGAAAAGGGAAAACAAGTCTAACTATTGAGCATAAGAGCATTCATGATCAAATAACAAGCTCAAAGACAAAATATTTCCTTGAATTCTATCAAAACCTTTGTGTGAACCCTCAAATTTGCACCTCCTGATTCGGCTGCAGCTTGACACCTACTAGGAATAGGGCGCTACGCATACGGTGGTCCAGCTAGCCGGTTAGCGGGCAGGGGTCAAAGGGGCAGCGAACCTTGCAAGGTGCGGGGCAGCGCCCCGTAAAAAAATAAATTTCTTGAATCTTTTCACCTCCAGTCGACCATCTTTCAGTTACGAATCCATAGAATCAAGTAGAGCTCGAATCGAAGCTAAAACGGGCCCGAAACGGACAGAAATAGATTGAGCCGCGTGAGTGGCGCTGGGAGGCACGATTTCCGTGCCGCCCAGGAGGCGGCACGCATCCTATGCCGCTAGAAGAAAACCATGCCGCCGGTGCAGCATGAAAATCATGTCGTCGGTATGGCGGCACGTCTGGCATGCCGCCCAGACTGCCGGCACGTCTGGCGTGCCGCCCAGACGGCCGGCGTGTCGGCCATGCCGCCCAGACGGCCGGCGCTGCGCCGACGCCGCCGTCTGTACCGCTGGCTTCTCCTCTGTTAGCTCTATAAATAGGAGCCTCCTCCAGCCTCATTTGGAGATGAGTTTCAACGATTTCCAACGATTTCCAAGAGATTCTAAAGCATTTCAAAGCAATCAGAGCAATTTCAAAGCATATTTTCATTCTTATACTCACATATTTGCTGCTTCTAGATCTAGATTCCAAACTTCCTTTGAATTCAAGGTGGAGTTGAGATCCGGAGCAAAACTAGTTCCATTCGTCCAGAAGTCAAGGAAAGCAAAGGTATAATCCCTTTCTTATTTTAAAATTCTAAATTCAGATCTAGAATTCTCTTTAGGTCTAAAACTGAAAAGATCTAAAACTTATTAATTTAAGAATCAGAATTAAGTTAATAAGCAAACCAGCACATTCTTAAAACCCCTCCTTCGCAAGAAGGGAGAACTGTGTGGGGTTTGATTCCAATTCAATAGGATACGCAGGCTGCCATTTTAAGGGCATCAACTCCAAAAATCTTTTTATTAATATTGTTTTCTTTTTTATTTTGATTTATTCACATTAATCCTTTATTTTGTCATTTTATTTTCATTTTATTTTGGGGAATGTGTGCTTTTCCTAGTACCCATAAGGGCTAGAGGAAAGATCCCCTTTATTTCATTTGTTTTGATATTGTAATAATTGAGTAGGATTTATCTTTCCTATTTATTTATTATTGTCATTCCATCACCTCATATATATATATCTGTCTCATTCATCATTATATTCTTGTTCATGTATACACAAAAATCCATTTTCAAGAGTTATTTTGCATTTTCAGCCAAACTAAAGAAAATAATAATTTTTCTTAATTGTGTAATTACCAAAACCTGATCCCCGAGCCCTCCTTGGTCACTCGCGGATTGGTGCACTTTTCAATTGGATAAAAATCAAATTTTGGAGTCAACCATGTTGGGTTTTCTTTAATTTTCCCAATTAAAATAAATAAATTGAAGTGGCGACTTACTTTTTCAACTATCAAATTATAAAAATCAATTTTCCGAACTCACAGTGAGTTCCAATCGTGGAGTTTCTCCTTAAGAGCATTTTGATCCCTCGGTGGATCGGACCGGTGCTCGGGCGAGGCCTCACAGTTGGCGACTCCACTGGGGAGAAAGCGGGTTACTTTTGGTAACATACTGAGTTTGGCTTTAAACGTAAAATAACTCTTTCATGCATCACTACATTAGACTCCTTGTCTAAAAAAAAAAAAAAAAACTCTAGTTTCCTAGGAAAACAAAGGATAGAAAGTAACATCGAGTGGGCAACCTTCCTTAAGTCTACTTGCCGATAGTGAAATCATCCAGCCCATGATATATCCTCTAATCCTTTTAGAGGTGTAACGAGTATGCACGTACCATTGGACCCACGCGAGACTCTTTGTCTCATATGTGGTTGGGTTATATTGCATCTCTAGTGTGATGGGTTCCCTTTAAACCACCCTAACCCTTTCATGTAATGGCTCATAGAACCTTCCTTTAGGATTTTATGTACCATAATACTGAACTTGGTATATCATCATCATGAAACCTTTTCATTCATGCATACATACATGCATAGCTTGAACTTTGTGAAGAGTCAAAAAACCTATCCAAACACCTTCACACCCAAAACCCATGGTTCACCTAAACCCATAGTCAATTACCAAAGCCCATGGTCCACCTAAACCCATGGTCAACACCCAAAATTCATGGTTCACCTAAACCCATGGTCAATTCCCAAAGCCCATGGTCCACCTAAACCCATGGTCAAACCTAAAACCCATGGTCAAAACCCAAAACCCATGGTTCACCTGAATCCATGGTCAATACCCAAAGGCCATAGTCCACCTAAACCCATGGTCAAAGCCCAAAACCCATGGTTCACCCAAAACCCATGGTCCAGTACTATCCAAACCCATGTCAAACTCATGGTAAAAAATAAACCATCTATGGTACCCTCATCCTTTTCCATAATTCTTATCCTAACTAAACACTAACCTAGCCTAAGCTAAACACTGACATAGCTTCATCTTTCATAATTCTTACCGAAGCTAAATACTAACCTAGCTTTCATCTTTCACAACTCTTACCCAAGCTAAATACTGATCTAGCTTTCATCTTTCATAGTCCTTACCCAAGCTAAACACTGATATAGCATTATCCACAACCATCCTTACCAAAGCTAAATACTAACTTAGCATCACTCTTATTCTTACCCAAACTAAATGCTGACTAGGTTTCATCTCTAACATCACTATCCAAACCCACGGCCCATCTAAGCTCATGATCTAGTCTAACCCATTATCCAACTATCACCAAACCCATGGTCCACCCAACATCCAAATCCATGGTACATCCATACCCAATTGCAAAACCCATGGTCACTCTATCCTTAAGCCTATGGTAAACCATTTATAAATCACAAGTCCCGATCACTTCAAGCTAAATTCTGACCTAGCCACCCCAAGCTAAATTCTGACCTAGCTACTCAAAGCTAAAATCTGACCTAGCCATCCAAAGGTAAAATCTGACCTAGCTCCCTTAGCTTAATACATACCTAGCTAATACCATACACCTCTACCCTCATCTTTACCTATACACCGTCAACCTAACCATAAGACACTATCATCCATTGTCATTAAACCTAAGGTCCTTTGGTTTGTCACACCTCCCCATAACCTTATTTTCCAAAGCTTGATGCTCACCCAGTTCCTTTTCCTTTTTAAAGGTTGACAAGATGTTTGTTGCCGGAGATGAGATCACCACTACCAGAGCTGATGAAATTTTTGACGAGCTTCTTGCTAAACTCTCTGAACACCACGAAGCTATGATGAAAAGGCAAGAAGCCCTTTTCCAAGACATGCTCAAAGCCCAAAGGAGGGCTATCATGGAGGATGTCCATACCATACTGGAATAGGCCTCCCTAGCTCAAAACCCAACTGACCCAAAACCATTCAAAGCTGACCCAAAACCCGCCTTTTATCCTATTTATGGATCCACTTCCAGAGTTGAATCCAAAGACAAAGAACCTGCAAACACCGACATCATTCCACCACTACCTATTTCATCACCTGAATTTCTCAGAAACAACTCACTCTATTAACCCATGATAGTTCAACCACCAAATTTCACCCTTACTTCCCAACCCGCGGATCCTTTCCAAAGGAAGGAAGTCAACCCTGAAATCAAAGCCTTCATGGAAAAAGTGAAGCACATGGAAAAAATGATAAAGAATCTGAAGAAGAAAGAAAACCTAGTTGATACAGGCTCCCTAAGCTTATTTCCCAATGCAAGAGTTCCACCAAAGTTCAAGATGCCCAATTTGGACAAATTTGATGGTACTACTTGCCCCAAGATCCATTTAAAGATGTATGTGGGGGCAATGCATCCCTTTGGTATCAACAATGAGCTCCTTGCTCAACTCTTTCATCAAACTCTTACTGATCCTGCCCTAAGATGGTTCATTAACTTAGATGATACCCAAAAACAGACTTGGGAGGACATTTGCAAGGCATTTGTCGAACAATACCACTACAATACTGATATGGACATTACAAGAAGGGACTTAGAAACCACAAAGCAACTTCCAGATGAGTCCTTTTCTATGTTCCTTACAAGGTGGAGGGCTAAAGCTGCTCAAATGGTAAACAGGCCAACCGAGCAAGAACAAGTAGATATCTTTGTCAAGAATCTACTTCCTGCCTACAGAGCCCATTTGTTAACACAATACCTACCCACCTTCAGAGCTTTAGTTGCAACTGCTTCAAAAGTTGAAGATTGCATCCAAACTACATCATTTCAAGCTGAATTCCACACTACCAACCTGAACTGTGATGAGGAATCTAGTCCTAACTCAACCCCACCTTACCTCAGCCCTACAAGGCATGTCATGGAGTAAGTTCAAGTTCAGTTAATCTGACCTGTCTGAGATTGAATTCCAAGTCTAAACCTGAGTCTAAATCTGAGTCAGAGTCTGTCGTCTTATTTTTTTTTCTTTATTCACCAAAACCATAACGGTTTCTTTTGTCATCTGGCAATAAAGTTTTCTTTATAGTAATGCACATACATTTTCTTTTCATTTTCTTTTTTTAATCCGACATGGATGAGCTTACCAAAAAAAAAAAAACACAAAGAGAGAGAGAAAAAGAAAAAGAGGAAAAAAAGATGAACGAACAATCAATTAAACCCACCATAATTAGCACAAATCAGAATTTGAGGTGCTCACAAATCATCTATCGCTTCATCGGCTCCTAATCAAAGAAGGTCAAGTAATGGACCTCTGATCAAACAATTGAAGCAGAAAGAGCAAATCAAATGGAATTACCTATTCCACATTAGGTAATCAAACAATGCACCTCAACAAGGTCAACAAGTTCAGAAAAGACCTTTGTCAAATATTGAATTCAAAGGCCAGGGCCCCTTATAGCAGCAGCCCAAATTATGGTGGAATGTTTTCTCCTAAATGCAAGCTTGCTAAGCTAAAAACCCAAAAAGGGTAGCTTAGGCAGAAGTTAAAGCTGAGAAAAAGAGAGAGAGAGAGAGAGAGAGAGCTCATCCAAGTCATCTTTCCTCATATCCAAAGTTGTCAAATCATCTTCAATCAATCTGTCATCCTTCCTAACCAGAGGTTTATTCTCTAAAAGATATACAATCTTCTATGCCCTTATCCTACAATGGGGGCATGTCTTCCCAAGATGTCATCATCTGTCAATCTGTCCTGTTGCTTGGCTCAAAGAGCTAAGTCATAATCCCTCATACATATCTCCAGTCTATTTTCCACTAGCCCTTTAGCTATTCCTAAGGGTTCTTTGTTTCAACTAGTACAATTTACAATTAAGTATCACTCTAAGAGTCTCTTCAATCTCAAATAACAAGAAAAGCTTGATTTGTTCTTTTCCATGATTCATGCTACAAAAAGCAAAATCATACAACCTCCATGATTCTTTTCAGAAGTTTCAGCCTACCTTCAAAACCATTCTCGAACTTTATGAAAGCATATTGTTCCATCCCAATCCTTATTAGCAAATTATACCACATACCACCCATTCCTTGGCATAATCTCAAAATGAGTAGAACCAAAATTCTCAAGTCTATCAGGGCTTATCATCTTTAAATCTAGTTTCCTTGGCAAAACCAGAAGTCGAGGCATATCTCCCGAAAAGCCTTCATTAAGAAGCCTAATCCAAAAGCCTTCATTAAGAAGCCTAAACCAAAAGCCTTCCCCATGAAGCCCACTCCCAAAAAGCCTTCACCATGAAGCTTAGATCCAAAAGCCTTCACCATAAAGCCCACTCCCAAAAAGCCTTCACTATGAAGCCCACTCCCAAAAAGCCTTCATTATGAAGCCCACTCCCAAAAGGCCTTCATTTGTGAAGCCTATGATTTCGTTTAAGGCAAAATCAGAATTAAGCCTTTTAAATGGATTTCCTTCACCAGACTTTCCCTCTTTAGCCAAGACCTTTCCCTACAAAGACTAATCATCAATGGGCAAACTGAGTTGAGCCACCCATGTTGACATTCCCACACCCATCGTCTTTCAGAGACATAGCCTTCTCTAAATGTAAAACCAAAGCCAAGCAAATAGCTTTGATCTTATTCCTCCTAATACCAAAGCCGAACAGATAGCTTTGATCCCCATCCTTTTAACACTAAAGCCAAAATAGATAGCTTTGATCTCAGCTTTTCCCACCACCAAAGCCAAACAGATAGCTTTGACCTCAATCCTCCCAACCACCAAAGCCAAACAGATAGCTTTGATCCTAATCCTCCCAAACATCAAAGTCAAACAGATAACTTTGATCATAATCTCCCTAATAGTAAGGCCGAATAGATGGCCTTGCTAAACCAATTTGAATTCCCTAGGTGGACCAAATCTCCAAATCTTTCAAAGCTTAGGTAGAACAGATAGCCTTGATTAAAATTCACCAGAGCATCTTTATCTCCAAAAAATTGAAGATCACCATTCTGACATCCGACGCCAAGGTCAAACCAATAGCCATTGACAAAACCTCATTTATCCTATGGGCCCTCTCCCAACAGGTTCATATCTTTAGACCTTGTTTGTCCTTCATAAGGTTTAGTTTGCATAAAGCATGAATGTCTTCATACACGATAAGCACAAGCAGGTATCATAAGCTTAGAGTCTAACATGGTATAACCCAAAATCTAACATGGTACATCCTAGAATATGATATGGCAAAAGAATATATAAGCCAACAATTTGATGTTGCAAGAGCACAAGCCCAAAGTCTGACATGGCATCTCTTCACAGGGTTCACTATCATCAAAATCGCCTTTTCTTTAAAGCCAATTCTGATAAGGGGGCAGCTATGAACCCTTAAATTTGCACCTCCTGATTCGGTTGCAGCTTGACACCTACTAGGAATAGAGCGCTACGCATACGGCGGTCCCGCTAGCCGGTTAGCAGGCAGGGGTCAAGGGGGCAGCGAACCTTGCGGGGTGCAGGGCAGTGCCCCATAGAAAAATAAATTTCCTGAATCTTTTCACCTCCAGTCGACCATCTTTCAGTTATGAATCCACAAAATCAAGCAGAGCTCGAATCAGAGCTGAAACGGGCTCGGAACGGATAGAAACAGATTGAACCGCGCGAGTGGCGCTGGGAGGCATGATTTTCGTGCCGCCGGAAGAAAACCATGCCACCGGTGCAGCATGAAAATCATGCCGTCGGTATGGCGGCACGTCTGGCATGCTGCCTAGACTGCCGGCATGTCTGGCGTGTTACCTGGACTGCTGGCATATCGGCCGTGCCGCCGGCGCCGCGCCGACAACGACGTCCGTACCGCCGGTTTCTCCTTTGTCAGCTCTATAAATAGGAGCCTCCTCCAGCCTCATTTGGAGATGAGTTTCGACGATTTCCAAGAGATTCTAAAGCATTCTAGAGCATTTCAAAGCGATCGGAGCAATTTCAAAGCATATTTTCGTTCTTATACTCACATATTTGCTGCTTCTAGATCCAGATTCCAAACTTCCTTTGAATTCAAGGTGGAGTTGAGATCTGGAGCAAAACTAGTTTCATTCTTTCGAAAGTCAAGGAAAGCAAAGGTATAATCTCTTTCTTATTTTAAAATTCTAAATTCAGATCTAGAATTCTCTTTAGGTCTAAAACTGAAAAGATCTAAAACTTATTAATTTAAGAATCAGAATTAAGTTAATAAGCAAACTAACACATTCTTAAAACCGCTCCTTCGCAAGAAGGGAGAACTGCGTGGGGTTTGATTCCTATTCAATAGGATACGTAGGCTGCCATTCTAAGGGCATCAACTCTAAAAATCTTTTTATTAGTATTGTTTTCCTTTTTATTTTGATTTATTCACATTAATCCTTTATTTTGTGATTTTATTTTCAGTTTATTTTGGGGAATGTGTGCTTTTTCTAGTACCCATAAGGGTTAGAGGAAAGATCCCTTTTATTTCATTTGTTTTGATATTGTAATAATTAAGTA
This sequence comes from Reutealis trisperma, assembly GCA_947687605.1. NCBI lineage: Eukaryota > Viridiplantae > Streptophyta > Magnoliopsida > Malpighiales > Euphorbiaceae > Reutealis > Reutealis trisperma. The sequence continues at coordinate 83,068 of CANTUT010000350.1, read as the reverse complement.
GGATTTATCTTTCCTATTTATTTATTATTGTCATTCCATCACCTCATATATATATATCTGTCTCATTCATTATTATATTCTTGTTCATGTATACACAAAAATCCATTTTCAAGAGTTATTTTGCATTTTCAGCCAAACTAAAGAAAATAATAATTTTTCTTAATTGTGTAATTACCAAAACCTGATCCCCGAGCCCTCCTTGGTCACTCGCGGATTGGTGCACTTTTCCATTGGATAAAAATTAAATTTTGGAGTCAACCATGTTGGGTTTTCTTTAATTTTCCTAATTAAAATAAATAAATTAAAGTGGTGACTCACTTTTTCAACTGTCAAATTATAAAAATCAATTTTTCGAACTCACAGCGAGTTCCAATCGTGGAGTTTCTCCTGAAGAGCATTTCGATCCCTTGACGGATCGAACCGGTGCTTGGGCAAGGCCCCACACTTTGTTGCAACATCTTACCACATTCTTTAAATTAACAATTGCAATGCAACAATATGTTCAAAGTCATGTTAAACTTCATCATTCATTCATTTTCCATTATTTTCTTTTCATTTTTTTTGTTCTTTTGTTTTTAAAGAAAAAAAGAAGTCTATTACATCATAGTTTACTTAATAACATGTCCCCTAAGAAAATATAAATTCCCTCACCCCACATTTAAAATCTTTGCTTATTCTCAAGCAATGTCAACACATTCAACTTTATTGAAATGATCTCCAAATGGTCAAATCCTCAAGGAGGGATAAACAGATGAAAATTAAAGTGAAGGATCAGGCTAAAGCTATGTGTTTCTAAAGAGAAGGTCAAAACTTGAAGTGGCTTGCTAATGGAAGTAACATTCAAGGTTGGCAATTTAAGCTAAAAGGGTGAATCCTAATGCCCTAATTATTTTAATGCCTGAATTGAAATTATAATGTGGTCTTGACAAGTATGCCTAGGCAAGCTCTAGAGATGCTCAATCAAAATGGCACACTTATTTACAACAAAGAAAAATAGTGTTTAGGCTCAAAAGTTGACCAAGGTATGGTAGAGTCTAGCAAGCTTCACAATGAATTAGAGGTAAATAAAAACATTTAAGATCATGACAAGTGCAAAACATTTGAAACATTAGTACTTGAGATTGCTTGAAAAATTTTCCTTAAAGCACATGACAATTAAATTATTCCAACAATTATGCCATAAAAATGACTCAACGCAAACAATTTCCAAGATAGGACTTTATTAAAAACAAAATAGATTTTTAAAACAAAATTTGAAAGATAGTGATGGGTTGCCTCCCATCGAGTGCTTCTTTAATGTCATCTTAGTTGGATATTTTAGAAGACATTAAGGAATCTTAAATTCCTTATATTTTTCCACTCCCTCAAAATGATGTTTAACTCTCTGACCATTTACTCTAAAAATTTTATCTTTATGAATGTTAAACAAATCTACTGCTTCGAAGGGATGTACCGCATTCACAATAAAAGGACCACTCTAATGAGATTTAGATTTACCTAGATTGTGACACCACCACGAGTTATAGAGTAGTACTTTCATACCTAGTTCAAAGGACTTTTAAACATGGCTTTTATCATGAAGAGGTTTTGTCCGTTCCTTAAACATTTGAGAGCTCCCATACTTTTCTTCCTAGGGCTCAACCAACTTAGGCACCTGCAACATTTTTTTATCATAGGATCCCTACAAGAAAACATCTTTGACAACAGTATTAAAGGATTCAATAGAAGAGCATTCCTCAATAAGTGATGTGGTAATGTGAGGCCTCGCTTGAGCACCAACCCGGTCTGCTAGAGGGAACCAGAATACTCATTCGGGTCTAGACTCATGATGGAGCCCTCAGGTTCAGATCGGTTGATTTTGAAAAATGATTTTTGGGAGTCGCCACCCTAATTTATTTTTAAATGGGAAAATTAAGGAAAATACTCGGTTGACTCCAATTCATTAATTTTTAATTAATTTGCCCATGGATAAAATCACTAGCCTCGAACCAGGTTGAGCTCGGGGACTAGGTTTTTGGTTTTAAATAATTAAAATTTGGTTTTTAAGTTTTATTTGACTTGAAAATTAGATTTGATGAATGATATTTATAAGATGATATTAAAGAAAATGCATGAATATGACAAAACATGAATGCATGGTGAAAATAAAACATTCACAAATTAATTAAAAAACCCATGTAGTTTATTCCACAATTAAGTGGAGGGGTTTAGGAGTTGATCTGATTGATTGATTTGATTTGAGTTTGAGAGACAAAGGCTGATACCTTAACTTTTGGTGGGTGGAGGGTTTTACCAGACCGAAGTTCCGTTTTATTGGGATCGAGTGATTGGATGAATTGGAAGATTAATTAATTAATTAAAATGATTAATTAATTAATTAATATGATGAAAAAGATAGAAGGATTAATTAATTAAAAAGGTTGATTAATTAATTTGGATGAAAAGTGGATTAAGAAAAAAGATTAATTTGATTTTGAAAAAAAATGATTAATTAATTAAAAGGATTAATTAATTAATTTGGATGAAAGGTGGATTAAGAAAAATGATTAATTTGATTTTGGAAAAAAAGTGATTAATTAATTAATTAAAAATATTAATTAATTAATTAATTTTAATTTAAAAAAAAGAGTTTTAGTTAAGTAAAAAGATTAATTAACTTGGTTAGGATGAGATAATTAATTGATTAAAAAGATTAATTAATTTAATTAGAGAGTGGTTGGGGGGAGAAGAAGAGAGGAATTAGTAGATAACCATTAATACTAATTCAAGAGATGTCTTGGAATGAAGGATGAAGGGGATATTTATAGGAAAAGTGGGTGAGGGTAGTTTAGGTAATGAAAATGTGAAAAGACCATGAGGGGTAGGGTCAGAAATGGCTGAAAATTATACTAAAAAGGGTAAAAAGGTCATTTTCTACATAGGTGGGGCCCACAAGACGGTTAGAAGATTGCAGAATCTGGTGTTGCACCGCACCAGGCTTTTGCAGTGTGCCGCACAAGGGGTATGTGGCGCCATACAGTTTTGATGAGGTGTCGCATGCCATGTGGTGCTTGCACTTTTTTTGATGTGGTTTTTTTTCTTTTAGAGATTGATTATTGGTATAGAGTTTGGGAAATTTGGATGTTTGGTGGTAATGTAAATGAAGTCTAAAAAAATTTTTTTTTGGGGGCGCTGCCCTAGAAACCCTGCCCGCTAACCGGTTAGCAAAACCACCGTAACAGCTCCACGTAGCGTATTAAATTCAGCAAGCAGTAAGGCTGTGGTTGGATGATAAGGGTGTAAAATTGAGAGTTCACATGTAAGAACAAACAATCTATTAAAAATGGAAAATTCAACAATTTGGCCCAAAACAGTCATAGTCAATTTTCCACTTTTAACATCAATCAAAGTATTAGTAGTTGCCATAAAAGGTCTATCCAACAAGATATGCAATTCTAACCTATTAGACAACTCATCTCCCATATCCAACACCATAAAATGAACAGGCACTATCATCCTACTTGCACTAACACATCTTCTATAATCCCCCTACGAAACCTCAATAACTTATCAGCTAATTGCAAGCTCATTTTAATGGGTTTCATCTCTCTTATATTCAACTGCTTAAATAAGGCATATGGCATCAAATTAATACTAGCACCTAAATCTAACATACCTTTAGCCTTTTCACCATTGTCCTTACTAAAGTCAATGACAAAACTACCAGGATCCTTAGCTTTTGAAGGTAATTTTTGCTAGAGTACAGCGTTAATCACCTTAGACACTACTACTTTCTCCTCCATCTCTAACTTCCTTTTCTTAGAATTTAGCTCCTTAAAAATTTTTCCATACGCAGGCATACTCTTAATCAGATCAAGTAAGGACAAATTGATACTTACCTTGGATAGCATTGTGAAAAGCTCATCAAATTGCTTATCTTGCTTATCATTTCTTAAACGGCCTAGAAATGGAATAGGAGGTTGATAAGGATCGTCCCTTTGTGTAACTTAAATGGAGATGGTATCTTAATCTCTTTATCTTCCTCCACTGAAAACTTGATAGGTTCATGGTTCACCTTTCTTCTTCTGACTTTTCTTGTAAAACACTTGCATAGTTAGAAACTTCACCAACATTATCATTTATTTGCTTACCACTCCAAAGAACCATGATGGACTTAGCTTGCTTCGGTTGGCTAGGAAGTTTCCCTTTTTGATTTGATTGCACTTGATTTGCAATATGACTAACTTGAATCTCTACATTTTGCACTGCTGCTTCTAAAGAGTCAAATCTTTTGTCATTGGCCTCCTGAATTTTAGTGCTAGCTTGAATGAGAGCATTCAAGCTATCTTCCAAAGATGGCTTCCTTTACTATTATTGGTTTGATGATTCTCCTTAGAATTGGTGGCTTCTCTGCATCATTTGAAACTGAAGCTGCTGCTACTATTGTTTATTGTTCCTCTAGGAAAAGTTTGGATGGTTTCTCCAACCTTAGTTGTAAGTGTTAGAGATGGGGTCATTTCTTGACCAAAATTGGTAACCATCCAAAGCTTATGTTTGCTCCAGTTTTCCTACAAAGGCATCAAAACTAGAAGGATAAATATTATCACCATGCCTATAAATACCACAAATACCACATACCTTTTGTTGTTAAACTAGTGTGTTTCCCTTCATGGTTAGGAGCTTGACTTGTCTAGTAAGCTCGGCTATTTGCATAGTGTATCTTTCCCAACTCCTTATTGGACTCCAACTTTTCTCGCTCTCAAAATTTTTGGCTGAGAGTTGACACTAAGCATTTCAAATAGGTCATATGTCTCCTCAGCAGTTATTTCTCTCATTGCCCCTCCAACTGCATTGTCAATGATGCTTTGGCTCTGAAATATAAGCCCATCGTAGAAAAATTGGTTGGGCAACTACAGTGGATAATGATGATGTGGGCATTGGATTTGCAACATCTTGAACCTCACTTATGCCTTATGAAAAGGTTCTCCTTCCATCTATGTAAAGGTTGCAATCTTTAATCTTAGTTCAGCTATCTTTTGATGAGAGTAGAATTTCCCCATAAATTTATTATACACTTCCTCCCAAGTGGTCAATGAGTTAAGAGTAAGTGTCATTAACCATGACTTATCACTGTCTTTTAAAGTGTAGGGAAAACATCTCATCCACAACTGATCTTTTGTTAGACCTTATAGAGGAAAGGTTTAGATGGTAGCATAATAGTCTTGGATGAAGTTCAGGGGGTCTTCATTCAACACTCCATAAATTGATGGGAGCATGCTATAATGTATGTTCTTTAGCTCATAATTCTGGGTAGTCGCATCAAGTTTAATGCATGATGTTGCGGTGCCTATGATTGGCCGAGCATACTCCTTCATGGGTCAGCAGTTCTCTGCCATTTCTTCTTGTTCTTCTTGACTGATTTCTTCTTCAATTGGGTCAAATCTCTTTCCACCTACCCTATGAACGTTATCAGTAAAAGGGACAATCTCTCCTTCTAGAGATCTTCTCCATTGTATAAAAATCTCAAAAAACAAATATAAACTAAAACTAGAAACAAAAATAAGTATAGTGAAACAAACAAATTCACCTTGCAAGTCCTTGGCAATGATTCTAAAAACTTGTTCGCCTGAAAATATACTATTCAAAAGCAACCCGCAAGTATATTGGGCAACTATAGTATATCGAAAGCACCCAAGGTCATATCTTTGAAGAAATTGCAAATGGAAATCACTTGTTCCTTTTTGAAGTCAATTAAATGTAAAAAGGTTTGTTTGATTTGAACTTGAAAAGAAATAAATAATTGCAAAATAGGAAATTAAAAGAAAATGTTGATTAAAATGCTATATGTTTAAATGCAAAGAATGAAGGATGCCTAGGGTTTGTATTCAGTTTATCAATCTAATATATTCATGAATATACCCAATCGATTATGCTAACGCCTTAGTTTCTAATAATTCAAAGAATAAAAATCAATCTATTAGCAATCGTATTCATAGAAATCATTCTATCAAATCCTGTATCAAAAACTATAACCTAATCTTAAAACTTATATTTCTAATTCATTTTAAGATCCTAAAAGAATGAAATTTGGAATTGACTTCAACTCTCATTCCTTCGTTCAAAAACTAGGTTAAACAATTAGTAACTAAGCAATTGTTCATAACAATCAATCAATTCAATTAAGAAAATAAAGCTTAATCAAAAGGGATTTAATTCATTAGCATATCATGAACACTTCATACAAACCCTAGACAAGACTGAAATTAGTTCATGGGAAACATAATAACAATCTCCAAATTATTAAAATCAAGAGAATCCATTGAATTAAAACTTTCAATTCAATAATCAAAAGATCAAAATAATAAGGAAATTAAGCTTACAAACCAATTTGATGTTCTAACCCAATCTCTTGGTGTCTTCACAAAGAATTCCTAAAATAAAGAAAAACAAGCTAATCTCAGTATGAAATCTGAAAACTAGATGAGAAAATAGAAGAAGAAATGATGGAAAACTGGAAAAATTCCAATGAATGTCATATGGCCTCTTTCTCAAGATGACTCTCCCTTTAAAATAAATGTTTTCTCCTCCTATTTATACTTTCCAAATTAGCCTAGGGTTAAAAATCCTTTAAAACCTCAGATAAAATTCAATAACTATAGGTGGATTCTTATTGTGTGGCGCTGGGAAGTTACTATATGGAGCTACACACTGGTGGGCTACAGGTAGCACTCTGCTGTGTGTCACTGGGGTTTGCTGTGTGGAACTGGGGACTGGTGGTAGGCTACTGCATGGCAATAGGGTTCGCTATATGGTGCTGGGGATTGGTTTGCTTGCTGCCCGCGCGATGACATTCCTCTTGCCGTGCAACCTTTTGCCGAATTTTTTGATTTAACCCAAATATCTTCGATTTCTTCCATTATTAATGCAACTAAAAACAACTTAACAAACACATTAAAAGCATCATGAAATCATAAAAATAAACTATAAATTAACAATTAAAGGAACCAAAAATAAGATAAAACTAGGACAAAATAGAGATAGTCCGCCTACTTTAGAAAAAAGGGATTTAACATCACCGCTGCTTTCCTTACTGGCCATAAACTAATAGGGAAGTGGAAGATGCAAGCAAGACCATCAAGAACCACCATTTATACTCTGACAAGGGCAACACCATATGACTTGGTCTATGGAATAAAGGTTGTCTTTCCCATCGAGATGAAAATCCACTCTATAAGGGTAATGAGAGAAAGCCAGCTAAGCAAGGTAGAGTAGATCAAAGAATATCATGACTAGTTAAATGTTATTAACTAGAAGAGAATGGATTCCTTGTATGAGATCCAGGGCTATCAATAGAGGCTAGCTAGATATTTTAACAAGAAGGTAAAGGATAGAGGTCTGGAAGAAGGAAATTTGGTTCTAAAAGAGATCCGAGCCTTAGTTTATAACCAAAAAGGAAAGGTCAAACCAAATTAGGCTAGACTATATGTGCTTAAGAAGATTTTATTTGACAGGGATGTCATTCTTATGGACATAGACAAAAATGAATTTTTTGATCTTTGCAATCTAGATCAGTTAAGAAGATACTCCATTTGAGGATGGTGTTTGCATTTTTCCCTTTATATTTCTATTCAATAAAATGTAATCAAAACTAAGTGGACCAGATTCTCCTTGAAAAGAAAATAATGAATGAACAAAAAATGACTATAAGGGATACGTAGGTAACCCGACTTTGGTGCGATCCAAATCATAATATAAAAATATTTTTGTTTGCATTACATTCTCATTTCCTCTGTGTATAATGCATCATTCATTTGGTTTTTTTGTCCAAACAAAAACAAAAAACAAAAACAAAAACAAACAAAAGAAAGAGAAGTGCTTGCTAAGTTAAAAATTCGAAGGGGCAACTTAGACAAAATTAGAGCAAAAATAAAGATGTCTCATATAATGATGATCAGATTTTACAGAACATACAATCCATCATCATAAAAAAGAATAGCCTCTTTCTATACTTATAGTTTATTCTATAGTCATGTCAACTTGTAGGAATGTATAAATAGAAAATCTATAGTGAAAGTCCTAACAACTACTAAAAAGAAAATAAAATCTAACAATATTGGCGATTCTCCTCCTCCTCCTAAGGTGCATGTCTCCCTTAGTGTCTGACCCTGCCACAATCTTCTCAGCAGTCACACCTCGGATCCTAGTCTTTATGTCTCTGCATAATGTCAGTAGTTGGTGTACTCACAGTACTAAAAATGCTCCTTGTAGTCACCTTAGTTAGCCTACTCTAAGTCCTAGTGACTTCAAAACTACTCCTCGCAGTCCCACTAAAAACCATCTTCTGAGTACTGATAGCTCTAAAACTACTTGCTATAACCCTTTGTGTCAAAGTAGCTAGGGAATCAATCCCTATTGTTATAACTAGACCTCTCCTTTATACTTTAGTAATATCAATCATCCTCTGTGCATGAATTGCTATAACCCTCTTATGTGTGACCACAGTAATCTCACCTTGATGTCTAATAGAAGTCACTATATTCCAAGTCACTACCACATCGGTCTGAGTCACCATTGTAGCCTATAATATCGGTCCATTTGTAGTGCCTCGAGTCTCCTCCATAGGTTAGGTCTCATCCTCTACCTTGCCAGTAGTCTCCAGGTCATTAGTACCTCTAGCAACGACCTCCTCCTTCTCATTACCTTAAATCTCCTTGAGTAAAACAACTCTCAATTGGTCAAAAAGTCCTAGACAACTAGCTACGATACTTATTGGTAGTATTAAAACTGACCTTTGGTCTCACTATATGAAAACTCATCCAATCTCCTCTGATAGTCTTGGCAATGGGGGCAGTGATCTGTGCAGACTCTAGAAAAATGAACGAATGGGGGCATATCCTAAGTCTGACCCATTTTTCATAAGACTCTTGTGTCCTAATAAAATGATGTCCATGCTAAGCCAAGTAGAAAGACCACTTGATACCTGTGGCTCATCATGAGAAAAGACCTGATCCTATAACACTAATAATGCTAGAGTATGTCCTCTAGGGCAATCTCTAAGAGCCATCTAATCCACTCTCAAACCAATCCTTGCCTTAGTAGAATAGGCCTTATTAGATACTAAATAGCTATCTATAAGCTCTTGGCTAGAGGAGTAACCATCCTCAAGTGGTCCATCAATCATATCTGCAAAACAACTTGAAAATAAAAGTTGAGATACCCATAAAACACCCTTAACAGAAAGGTTAAGAACAGATAGGTTTTCCCCACTTGGAGTACAACTAGATAGATAGTCCACCTCTCTAAGCCATGAACAAAGCAGTCTAAACTTATTAATGTCTCTGTTAGCATCGTACTAATCATGAAGTGACTCTGCTCCATCTACAATACTAAGCTTACCACTTTAGCATCTTTCTAACTAATGAACTAAGAAAAAGATATCCATCCATCAAGCAAAAAACTAAGGCCCGCATCCTAAGCCTCTGTCTTCCTATATAGTCTTGGTCACTGGATTCATGAAACTCTTCAATGATGGTAGTCAAATTCACCTACCTCTTTACTACCATTCGACTGGCTGTATCCTCTGATAAAACTAAAAACTCCTGAAAAGCCTATAGTGCGTAACTTTGAATTTCAGCATTGCTAAAATTGCCTTTGAATCACTGCCACGTATGGTGTAAAACTTCTCAAATACAAGGCACAAATCCTCTATACCCATGCCAAACCACAACAACTAGGCCTCCAAATCCCAAAATTAGAAACACACCCTCAGAAAAGTCCTAATCCACCTGAACTTCCCTCAAAGCCACCACGGCAAAAATCCCATATATGCTCAAATATATCTTGTCCACTTTGTCTAGTTTTTTCTCCAACGTGTATGTAATGGCTAAAATATAGCTTTATAAATGTGAAAAAGGTGAAAAACAGAGCAAAAGAAGAGAAATTTGATAAAGGAACAGAGTTTTGGCTTTCAAATAAGAAAATGAGTAAATCTGCCTCAAAATTTATTCCCATATATAGAGATCCTAAGGTGTCAATATCAAAAAGTACATAAAAGTTGCATTCAATGGCTTTGCCATAAAAGCCTGATGCGGTGCTGCAAGGCACCTGTCTATGGTAAGCTACCAATAGTCCCTGCCCTGTACGATGTTGTAGTGACTTCTTATGGCACCTTCCCTTGAACGACACCTCAACCTCCTTTCCATGTCTACTGATGCCTAAGTTGTATTTTTGTAACTCTTAGTGCAAAGCCAAATAACCTTTCTTTCCTTCTTGGAATAGAAAGTCCAAAAAATTAATGTTTTAGTACTTCTTAAAGCTATGGTTTAGCAAGAAATACAGAAAAGGAGCCATGAATTAGCAAAAAGTTAGAGCATGCACCCAAGCATGACATTTCATCTAATATTGTCTAGCTTAGACATGCATCCATAATATAAACATACATGATAAAATAGGAAGCATCAGAAAATTGCACAAATAAAGTCATACATATACAGCATACATTGGTATCACATAAGCATAGCATATAAATATATCCATATATGGCCATAAAAGTGTAGATATACAAGTCATCCTTGAAAGAGTACTACTTCCCACCAAGGGGAACAAATAATACAATCATCTAAGAAAGTTATAAAAAATTATAGAAAAGGATAGAATAGTCAGAGCCTGCATCATCACCACCAGATCAATTGCGTCCTCCTCTCCTCCGCCTTCAGGAAGCATCCTCATGACTAGCCTCACATGTATAGACCATATTTAAGCACGTCAGGATCTCGTCAAGAGCAACCTACAGGAGACCCTGTAGGTCTGATGGATGAAATATGAAGGCACCTAGTGCAAATGAAATGTCAAAAACTTTGGATCCTTTCCAAAGGTATAAGTAAGCACAAATATAGTGCCTACATGAGGATCATTTCTAAATGTAAGACAAAATCATTCCTCAACATCATTAAGAATTTCTTGCACATCAAGTCGAACGACATCAGAAAGTTGCCACATCCTCATTCATCCATCTACTCTATAGTATGAAATCAGCTCAAGGATGAAAAAGTCCTTGTCCCAATTCACTACACCAGTGTTATAGCTCAAGCTAGCACCCTCGTCAACATCAAGAATAGGTCCTTTAGAAGTGCTCCCTCTTGGTATCTCATAAGTCACTGGGAGAATTAGTTCCCTTGGAAGAACAGAACTAATGGAGGAATGGCTACTTAGGGTAATCTCCCACATTAGGAAGATGGAATAGAAGTCAAGATAGTTATAGTCAAAGCACTAATGGATGTATCCCTCGTCACCATTATAAAGCCTAGGAGAGGCCTGGATCGCCGACCCATATCTCATATACACTAGTGGGGACTTAGGAATGCACCAAGAGCCCATGATCTGGAAGTAAACTCTCTTACCTAAATAATGACAGTGGTAGGGCGACTGCTGTAAGAGCTGCCTTCGAGAGATATGCTCAATAAAAGTCACTTTATCAGGGCTGATATGCCATAACTCTCTGAAAGGCATTGAGATATGTCAATAGTAAGCGGTAAGCAAAACAACCCAAAGACAAGAAGAGCAAACCAACAAGTGAGATATCTCTTACTCTATCAAATGGTCAAAGAAGGCTCAAATAGTTAGATCACTGTGATTGTCCAAGTCAGGACCTAGTTCGACTCCATCCATCTCCTTCTGATAAGGAAATCCTCCAACCTCTATGTAATTAATCTGGGAGCCAAAAAAGGAAAATACTTATAAGCAAAAAGTTGTATACAATAGATAGTCAAAATCACCCAAAATGTAAGACAAAGTGCAAATCAAAGTATGTAAAGTTACCTTTTAGATGGGTGCTATGCTGCCAACAAACAAGAAATTTCCTCAAGACAACTCCACTATGTTGCGGTACAAAGTGCCAAGGACTATGCCACCCTAGTCGTAGTCCTTCCAAGCATCTAGATCAACCAAGCTAGATAAAATATTGAGGTCTACTGTGTCTCTTAGGTTATGGGAGAAGGTGCAACTTGCAATGATCAATAGACACAATTGGGCCACCATTACATCTGGAGCGATGTCATTCATAGCTGCCGCTCGTTCTAGCTTCTCTATTAGCAGGGTGTGCCTCAATTGAGTGCTCTTACGAGGCGGGTCAAAATTGAGCAGGGCCTATGCCTCATCAATGGAGAATGTCTGTCTTTAGTCATAACACATGTCGAAAGCCTGAGTCCTAAACTAGACGTCAAAAAGCATATACAGATCAAATAGAGTACAAGACAGTTCTCCGTAAGCAAAGTGGAAAATATTAGTGGTGTCCCACCACCTCTCAGCTATAGCCTTGATTAAGTTAATGTTTAGATGATCTAGTGTCTACACATCCAGAAAATGAACAAAACCAATGGCCTCTAGCATGGCCCTAACAACATTACCCAAGGAGACACATCTAATTTCCTTCCTCATGTTACTCTGACCCCCTATTCCTAATTGTCTTTGTTCACAGCAAGTAGTGTATAGAATAATCTTTAAAATGGAAATTTCAAAATAAATGAACGAGACCACTAACCACCAGCCGACTGTTGAAGGACATGTGCTCCTTTGAATCCTATAGAAGGAAGGCCAAGTTCATATTGTCCCTCGGCGCCTCGTTTTGACACCCCCGACTGCTTGTAGAAGAAGCAAAGGTCCTTCTGAAGGAAGCAACTCCATGACGGCATGTGGGTGCCATTTCTATTCAATGCCGAACCTAACAGACAACACAAATAAGAAATAAGTACCACATTTAAATTAAAAAAATAAAAGAAGAAAAGAATTTACTATTAAACTATTATTAGTGATTAATTAAAATTAATTAAAAAAGAAAAAATTTACTATTAAACTATTATTATTGATTAATTAAAAAATATTAAAATTAATTAAAAAAGAAAAAGAAATTGATTAATTAAAAAAAAAAGTAAAGAGAACCTCACGTTAGTGTGAGCTTGAGAGAGGAGATTTGAGTGTGCAAGAAAAAAAAAAGAGTGAAAATGAGTTTATACAGAAAATGGATGAGGAAAAGGACAAAATAATGTTTAGTAAAAAATGCTATATAATTACCCAATTGCATAAAAATGCATTTTCTATCCCATTTCAACTCATAATTCAAATTTGAAAGTTCTTATGTGTTTATGTGATTTTTTGTCTATCTATAGACATCTCATTTATCTATCTTTTGACCAAAAATGTATTTTTACATCAAAAAGACCAAAAAATTAATAACCTGAGATATTTACCTCTCTCTCAAAAATTGCCGGATCATACCCCAAAAATTATTAAAATTATTTTATTGCATCCAGATTCATTTTCCATCCCTAAATCCATCAAAATCTTAGGTTCACTCTCATAAAACTGTCCAACCAATAAACAGTTTTGTTGAGGAGGTACCTATGAATGCTCATTTCAGCATCTCCAAAATTAATTCCAAACTTGCAAGAGCTTACCAAAATATTTCTAGCACAATTTGACAATTTTCAATCCTAATTAGATTTCTTATACCAGAAAGTATCTTTCTCAAAACTGACCTGATTTTCCTTCAAACTGACTGCTCAATTGTTCTAAAATTAATTTTGGGCCTTCTGACGCTGATCAATAAATTTTCTAAACTCTGAAACTTCCAAAAACTAACCCAAAACTCCTAGAAATTGACCTAAAAAATCTTCTAGTATGGTGCCGCACCGCTTGGGTTGGTGGTCCTCCTTTTCTACGCAGAAAATATCCAAAATACCCCTATAGCCCAATTTTCAGCAACGCTACCCTTTTGGTTTTTCCACTCTTCCACTTCCCAAATTGCTCTCATCCCTCATTTTCCTATAAATATCCCCTCCATTCTTCTATTCTCTTCACCCTGAAATCTTGTATTGATTGGCTATCCACAAGTTTTCTCTTCTTCTTCTCTGTTTAGCTATTCTCTAATTAATTTATTTATTAGTTTAGCCACTCTCAAATTAATTAATTAATTAATCTTTTTATTTAATTAATTCTCTCACCCTAACCAAAAGTTAATTAATCTTTTTAATTAACTAAAACTCTTTTTTAAAAATCAATCACTCAAAAATTAATTAATTAATTAATTAATTAATCATTTTTTTAATCAAACTAATTTTTTCAATTAATCCATCCATTTTGATTAATTAATTAATCCATCTCTTCACTTAAAATTGGTTAATTAATCCTTTTAATTAACCCCTAATCAATCAAATTATCTGGCCCCAATAAAATGAAACTTCTGTTTGGCAAAATACTCCATCCATCTCATCCATCAAAAAATGTATTTTTATCCTACTCCCAAACTGAAATTAATTAATTTGTAAATCCCTCCATTTAATTGTGGAATGAACTAAGTGAGTTTTGATCTCCATTCAATAGGGTACGTAGGCATGTTTGAATTTGAATTCAAACCCCAAATCCATTTTTTCAAAATAAATTAATTTTCTATTTGATTTTTGAAAAATGCAATTAATTATTTCTAATACTATTTGTAAGGAAATTTTGTGGTTAGTTAATTTGGAATTAAGGAGTGATTATATGATTCCCTTTATAAGAATTAGTGGGAACACTCTCCTTATTTTGGGATATTTACTTTATTATTTTATTTATTTTCCATGCATCATGCATTTGTACTATGCCATATTCATGCAATTAATTATTTGCCATCTATAAAATGTCATTCATGAAATTAATTTTTCCAAAGTCAAATTAAACTTAAGAGTCAAATTGCGATTATTTAAAAAACCAAAAACCTAGTCCCCGAGCTTAACCTGGCTTGAGATTAGTTATTTTATCCTTGGGTAAATTAATTAAGAAATTAATGGATTGGAGTTAATAAATTGGATTTTCTTTAATTTTTCTATTAAAAATTAAATTATGGTGACGACTCCTAAAATCATTTTTCAAATCACAAATCAATTTTTTAAACAATAGTTATTCCAATCATGAGCACCAAAATTCATTCCATGGCCTCTTTAAAAATTGCACTCCTTTCCTGAAGGCAATTTTTCTTAGCGAGGGAGAGGCATTCGAGCGAGGTCTCACACCAAGCAGACAAAAAAATCACTTAATCATACAAGAATAGAATACAACCCATAGTACCACGCTAAACCTCAATATTCCATACAATCCCTTATCCTAGCTCTCTTGGTCTAATGTTATCTCTTAATCTAATATAATGGTCATAGTCATCCTAGTAGCAGTACATAGGTGATGAGCAAACCTGCAATTATCATATACCAGTCATAACTCATCAATCATCATCATATCGTCTTAATGATCACAAACTTATCTAGCTCTATCTCATCCCAATCCCATCCAACAATGACAAATAATATGTAACATAAAATACTATGTAACATTCACATACATATGTGTGAGGCCTTGCCCGAGCACCAACCCAGTCCGTTAGAGGGATCCGGGATGCTCATTCGTGTTTAGACTTAGGATGGAACCCTCGGGTTCAGATTGGTTGATTTTGAAAATAATTTTGGGAGTCGCCACCTTAATTTTATTTAGTTGGAAAAACATTAAGGAAAAAACCCAAATTGACTCTAATTCATTAATTTTTAATTAATTTACCCGAGGATAAAAATCACTAGTCTTTGAACCAGGTTGAGTTCAAGGACTAGATTTTTTATTTTAAATAAGCTAAATTTGGCTCTTAAGTTTAATATGACTTAAAAATTAATTCCTTGGATGAG
Organism: Reutealis trisperma; assembly: GCA_947687605.1. Taxonomy (NCBI): domain Eukaryota; kingdom Viridiplantae; phylum Streptophyta; class Magnoliopsida; order Malpighiales; family Euphorbiaceae; genus Reutealis; species Reutealis trisperma. Next base: position 67,388 of record CANTUT010000350.1, on the reverse strand, counting down.
AAATATTATATGAAAATTGGAATGCGTGAGCATGGTATGAGTATAATGAGAAAATCAAAATAAAACATTCACAAATTACATTAATTAAAAAGGGAAAAGGGGATTGATAGGGATTTGGATTTGAGGTTTGGATTTAGATTCCAAACGTGCCTATGTACCCCATTAAATGGGGATTAAAACTCATGTAGTTTGTTCCACGATTAAGTGGAGATTTAAGGGTTGTTCATATTGATTGATTTGATTTGGGTTTGAGAGAAAAAGGCTGATACCTTGACTTTTGGTAGGCAAAGGGTTTTACCGGACTAAAATTCTATTTTATCAGGACCAGGAAATTAGACTGATTGGAAGATTAATTAATTAATTAAAAAGATTAATTAACTAATTAATATGATGAAAAGGATAGACGGGTTAATTAATTAAAAAGATTAATTAATTAATTTGGATGAAAGGAGGATTGAGAAAAATGATTAATTTGATTTTGAAAAAAAGTGATTAATTAATTGAGTGATCAATTGTAATTAAAAAAAGAGTTTAGTTAATTAAAAATATTAATTAACTTGATTAGGGTGAGATAATTAATTAATTAATTGGAGAGTGGTTAGAGGGAGAAAAAGAGAGAAATTAGTAAATAACTATCAATACTAACTCAAGAGGTGTGTTGGAATGAAGGATGGAGATATTTATAGGAAAAGAGGGTGAGGGTAGTTTAGAAATTGAAAAAGTGAAAAGACCAAAAGAATAGGATTGAAAAGGGGTTAAAAAATCAGGTTGAGAGGTATTTTGGGGATTGTAGGTGGGACAGTGGGACCTGTGCCACCAAAGGCACCAGCTGCCCTCTAGGAGGCACCAGTAACAAGGCGAGTGGTGCGCAGCCCAGAGGGGTGCTGGCACAGCCTAGTGCTTAGGTGGGCGTGCTGTCTGAAAATTTATTTTCTTTTTGATCATATTTTGAGACTTCCGGATAAGCTTTTGGGAGTTATAGAGCTTAGAAAATTATCGGTTAGTGTTGATAGGCTCGAAATTAATTTTAGAACAACCAGGCAATCAGTTTGAAAGAAAATCTAATCTATTTTGGAAAAGTGTTAATGTCTAAAAAATTAAGTATTATCATACTAAAGTGACTGTAAGTCCATTTTTAGTTTTGGAGGCATTTCCCTTTGACCCCTACCCGCTAACCGATTAGCGGGACCGCTGTCCTGGCTCTGCATAGTGCACTAATCTTATTAGGTGTCAAGTTTCAACCTAATGATGAGGTGTAAAATTAAGGGTTCACAGTTACGTCCTCATCAGAATTAGATTTAACCAAAAGGTGATTCTGGTGATAGTGAACATCGGTAAGATGTGCCATATCAGACTCTAGGCTTGTGTGTCCTTGTCAGGTCCTTTGGGAGAAGGGCCTCTAGGATAAATGAGATTTTATAAATGGCTATCTATTTGGCCTTGATGTAGGATGCGAGAATGGTCTTGGTGAATTTCAATTAAGACTATCTATTTGACCCTAATGTTAGAAGATAAAGAAGGTTTGGTGAATTTTAATCAGGGCTATCTATCCGGCCTTAATGTTAGAGATAAAGAAGGTTTGGTGAGTTTCAATCAAGGATATATGTTTGGCCTTAATGTTAGAGATAAAGAAGGTTTAGTGAATTTCAATCAAGGCTATCTGTTTGGTCTTATTATTGGAGAAAATGAAGGTTTGGTGAATTTCAATTAAGGCTATCTTTTGGCGTTAATGTTAGAGATAAAGAAGGTTTAGTGAATATCAATCAAGGATATCTGTTTGTCCTTAATATTAAAGATAAATAAGGTTTGATGAATTTCAATCAAGACTACCTGTTCGGCCTTAATGTTGGACATAAAGATGATTTGAGGTAAATCTCAATCAAGGTTATCTGTTCGACCTTAATATTAGAGGTAAAGAAGATCTGGGTAAATATCAATCAAGGCTATCTGTCCGGCCTTAATGTTAAAGGTAAAAAAGATTTGGGTAAATCTCAATCAAGGCTATCTATTTGGCCTTAATGCTAGAGGTAAAGATGATTTGGGTAAATCTCAATCAAAGCTATCTGTCCGGCCTTAATGTTAGAGGTAAAGATGATTTTGGACAAGATAATTTAGTAAAAAGAGAGCCTTGACCTATAGGGAGTTGGCTCGTGAGATTTTTGGGATTCGAGGGCAAGGGACTTCTATTTTAGTGCTACTGAGAAGGAGTTGTGTCCATTCTCAAGGAATTTGGCATTTTTTGTATTTTTTGGGAGTTTTGGACTTGCCCTAAGATGTTGCAGGCTAGATGGTGGTTGGTAATGGTAAAGTGAATTTGACGACTATGATTGAGAAGTTTCATGATCTTAGTGACCAGGGAGATATGAGTGGGCAGAGACTCAAGATAAGAGCCTTAGTTTTCTATTTGAGAGTCAGATACGGGTCTGTTAGGGCTATGCTGGTGGAGACACTGATGAGAGAGGAATTATCTTGCCAGTTATTCACCAAGTGAGAAAATTTTATCTATTCTTACCCTTTATGTTGGGGGTGTTTTGTGGGTGTCTATTTTAGGTTTTGAGTTATCTTGAAAGTGTGGCTGATGGATCATTTTTAGGTGGTGGCCCTTGCTTTTCAGTTTGCACATGCCTTACTGAGACTCAGTCAGAGGTCAGATAAGATTGTTGCTTGTAGCTTGCCCCCAGAAGATATTTTTAGCACTACCAATGGTAAAGGTTTAGATCTCTCCTAATTGAGGGCCATGGGTATCGAGTGGTTTTGCCTATTAGGCTTGGTTTGAATGACTTTCCACAAAGAGATAAGGGTCTTGTGGTAGATGAGGTAAACTCAAGATGTGTCCCCAGTTTTTTTTCTTCTTGGAGTCTGTGTAGATCACAACTCCCATTACCAGAGCTATTAGGTGATGGCTAGTTGAGGAGTTATCATGCTATTTATTTTGCGATTTCATTTGGGACCACAAAGAGGTATGCCAGGTAGTTGATAAAAGTGGTTTGGCCAATTGAGAAAGAGTACTAGGCTACCTTGTTGAGAGGAATAGAGGATGAAGTAGCTAAGGAAAGAGAGACTGTATGAGGAGCCACTAGTAGTGGGAAGAGGAGTACGGCCCAAACAAAGGGTGACTTGTTCTTTAAAGGAGACTCAAGGATCTACTAGAAGTGCGACACCATAAGTTACAGTAATGACTAAAAAAAAAAAGAGATTATGATAGACTTTGACTCTGATAAGGACATAAGGATTTGCATCTCAAAAGGTAGAGGATGACTGGCTAGACCATAACTTCATACATCACCCTTGTTTTGCTTTTTGTTCAAAATGATTGCAAGTTGACAGGACTATACGAAATAGGATAAGCTATAGACGACATTGAAATGGCTATCCTTTTTGTCACAATGGTGGGCTTGCATTTTGTAAAACTTGATCATTATTAAATGAGACATCTTTTATTTTTTCTCTAATTTCTGTCTAAGCCGCCTTTTTGGATTTTCAACCTAGCGAGCATTCTTTTCTTCTTCTTTTTTTTTTTCTTTCTTTTTTTTTTCTTTTTTTTTCAGGCAAAAGAATTAAGTGAATGATGTACTAGGAAAAAAAAATGAGAATGCCATACAAAAAAAATATTTTGTATAATGATTTGGACCACACTCGAGACTAGTTGCCTACGTATCCCTTATATTACTTTTTTGTCAGTTATTTCTTTTAGGGAGAATTAGATCCATGTACTTTTGATTACATATGCATGAGAAATAAAAATGAAATGTAGATGTCATCTTCAATGATGTATCGTTTCAACTTATCTAGGTTGCTAGGATGGGAGAATTCGTTTCAGTCCAAGTACGTGAAGATGGTGCCTCCGTCAGATAGGATCTTCTTAAGCTTGCACTGTCTAGCCCAGTTTAGCTTGAACTTCCTTTTGGATCATGGATAGGGGTTTGGATTTCTTCCAAAACTAGATTTCCTTCTTGCAAACCCTTGTCTCTCATCTTCTAGTTGAAGTGCTTGGCTAATCTCCATCGATAATCATGATCTTCATTCTCCATAATTTCTCTATAATAGGTTTCTTGTGTGTGTAGGTCAAGATCTCATGAACTGGGATGCTTAAATTATCCCTATCTTGTCTTGTATAGAATAGCTCATGAGCTTTTATACTACTGCCATGCAAATGCAATGTATGGGATTTTGGATTTTTTTTTTTGTGTCATAATTGATTGATCCTTTTGCCTTTTCATCATTTTTTTTATATTTTTCATTTTTTTGTTCTTTTTTTTTCTTTTTAAGATGTCCCATTTAAAGATGAATTAGAAAAAAAATTAAAGCAAATCAAAAAGTTCAAATTTTTTATTACTGATAAAAGTCCCAACATAAGCACATTAAAGGATAAGCCTAGAAGGCGAAATACAGACTCAGGAGGACAAGGCCCAACAGACTCAAATTTAAAGAAAAATTTAATAGAAAACAAATCAATGGACTTAGACTTAGACTCAGACTTTACGTGACTCAGACATAGACTCAGAAGACTTGGATAGGGGCACAGCAGCGATGGCACTCTTCTCAAAATACCAGTTATTGGGTGAGGCTTAAGATGGTCTAGTGAGCTCAGTGGTTTAGAAAAAGATTAATGATGGCATTAGACTTTAGGTCTAGGAGCAATGATATTGCTGCTATCAATAAGGTCTTGAATTTTGTGCTTCAGAGCCTTGCATGTATCTGTTTTGTGCCTTGACCCTTGATGATAGTCGCAATGTTCATTAGCATTATAACACTTGGGCAAGGGGTTTGGAGGAAGTCGTGGGTCTAAAGGCTTAACCATATTAGACTCTAAGGCTTTCTTGTAAATGACGCTAAGGGGCATGCCCAACTCAGAGAAAGTCCTCTTTGTTTCTAACTTCATCGGCTGGTGACAGGACATAACATTTACCTCCCCCTCTTTTTAGGTGGTATTGGTGGTGTAGTTAGTGTTCTTGTGATACCTATAAGATTCATCCTTGATTCATCCTAATTGAATCAAATCCTTGATCTTAGTGGTTGTGGCAATGAGAGCTTTAAAGCTGGGGAGGAGGTTTTTGATGATGATGTCAATTTGCTCTACTTCAAATGGACGGTTCATCATTTGTGCTGCTTTTGTCCTCCACCTTGTAAGGAACACGGTTAAGGATTCTCTTGGCCCTTGTTTGGTGGTTTCCAAATCTCAACGGGTGACATCCACCTTGATGTTATAGTGGTATTGCTTGATAAAAGCATTGCAGATGTCATCCCAAGTTTTCTTGTGATTCTGGTCGAGATTTAACAACCATTTAACAGTGGCTCCAATCAAGAACTGTTGGAATAATTGAGCAAGGAGCTCATCATCCACACTGAAGGGTCTCATAGCGCCCACATACATTTTAAGATGAGTTTTAAGGCAAGTGGTGCCATTGAACTTGTCCATGACCGATATTTTAAATTTTGGTGGAACTCATGCATTTGGAAAGAGAGCTAAGGAGTTGATATCTATCATGTCTTCATGCTTTTTGACATTTTTGAGTGTTCTCTCCATGGCCTTAATTTTCTCCATCAATTTCTTAGCTTCCAGAAAGTTAGAAAAATCTCCACTTTGAAAATGATTCGCAGTGGGAGATGGAGTGGTTGTGTTCAAGTCCACAACAGGAGAAGTTAGAGTTTTAGGTGCTTTCCCATTATCAGTGAGATCAATAATGGGAGGAGTAAAAGTAGGGGCATGTCTAGTCTCGGCTTGGGCAGATGCAGGCTTAACACGAGTAGGAGGAAGAGTGATAGTGGCATTGGTCATTTCCTTAACCTCATTGATGATCGACTGGCGTTAGGAGTTGAGGGCATCAGTAAAAATGGCAGACTAGACATTGAGAGCATTGGTGAAAGTTTCAACTTGGGTATGAAGAGCAGTGGTGAGTGCAGCTTGAAAAGTTTATCTTGGTCAAAGTTGAAGGTGTTGGCCATTGGTACCTTTAAATAGAAAATAGACAAAAAAAATGGGTAAGAAAATAGAATTGTAAAAGAAAAATGGCATGAATGTGAAGGTGTGCCGAGAAAACGATTCCTTCCAATAGTTGGTTACCGGGTTTACATATTGACAGGGTGAGTATGTGAGGTGTTTTGGGATAACAAACCATCAGTTTGGGTCTTTAAAGTGTTTGAGGGTTGAACTTGTTGAGCTTTTCATGTTATGTATGCATGATTATGGTGTGATGCGTGCTGAAAAAGGTTTCATGAACATGCAAGAGTATAAATTATTATGGTACATGGAACCTAAGGTCAAAGGCTAGGGTGACTATATGCACAAGGGTGAAAGGTGGTTTGATTGAAGGGTCCCCGTCCCACTAGAGCATCGATATACCTAACCACATGTGAGGCAAAGAGCCTCATATGGGTCCAACAGTACTGATTGCTCGTTACATCACTGAAATGATAAGGGATTCATTGCGGGGTAGAATACATTTGCTATCTCTCAATATACTTAAAGATAGTTATTGAGCCAATGCTACTCACCATCCAAAAGTTTTCCTAAAGCTAAGGTTTAAGCAAGGAGCCTTTATTATGCAAAGTGATGCATGAAAGTCAAATTATACTCAATGAGTCAAGTGGAGATTATTTTGGAAAAAATTTTCCTTAGCCAAATTGTAATCCTCTTATTTTCCTTTTTTATTTTTAAAAAAGGTGGCAATTAGTCCCCAGTGGAGTCGCAAGCTGTGGGGCCTCGCTCGAGCACCGGCCCGGTCTGCTAGAGGGAACCGGAATGCTCATTCGGGTTTACACTCACGATGGACCTCTCGAGTTCGGATTGGTTGATTTTGAAAATTATTTTGGGAGTCATCACCTTAATTTTATTTAGTTGGAAAAACATTAAGGAAAAAATCCAAATTGACTCTAATTCATTAATTTTTAATTAATTTGCCCAAGGATAAAAATACTAGTCTTTGAACCAGGTTGAGTTCGAGGACTAGATTTTTGGTTTTAAATAATCTAAATTTGGCTCTTAAGTTTAATTTGACTTAAAAATTAATTTCATGGATGACAAATATTATATAAAAATTGGAATGCATGAGCATGGTATGAGTGTAATGAGAAAATCAAAATGAAACATTCACAAATTACATTAATTAAAAAGGGAAAAGGGGATTGATGGGGATTTGGATTTGAAGTTTCGATTTAGATTTCAACATGTCTATGTATCCCATTGAATGGGGATCAAAACCCACATAGTTTGTTCTATTATTAAGTAGAGGGGTTTAAGGGTTGTTCAGAATGATTGATTTGATTTGGGTTTGAGAGGAAAAGGCTAATACTTTGACTTTTGGTGAGCGGAGGATTTTACCGGACCAAAATTCCGTTTTATCGGGATTGGGTGATTAGATTGATTGAGAGATTAATTAATTAATTAAAAAGATTAATTAACTAATTAATATGATGAAAAGGATGGATGGATTAATTAATTAAAAAGATTAATTAATTAATTTGGATGAAAGGTGGATTGAGAAAAAGGATTAATTTGATTTTGGAAAAAAGTGATTAATTAATTAATTAAAAAGATTAATTAATTAATTAATTAATTGAGTGATTAATTTTAATTAAAAAAGAGTTTTAGTTAATTAAAAAGATTAATTAACTTGGTTAGGGTGAGATAATTAATTAATTAAAAAGATTAATTAATTAATTTGAGAGTGGTTGGAGGGAGAAAAAGAGAGGAATTAGTAGATAACCATTAATACTAACTCAAGAGGTATGTTGAAATGAAGGATGGAGGGAGGTATATATAGGAAAAGCAGGTAAGGGTAGTTTAAGAATTGAAAAAGTGAAAAGACCAAAAGGATAGGACTGAAAAGGGGTTAAAAAATCAGGTTGAGGGGTATTTTGGGGACTATAGGTGGGACAGTGGGACCCATGCCATTGGAGGCGCTGCTAGCAAGGCGGGAACTCCCCAGAGGCATACTGGTGCCTCCCAGTGCTTAGCTGGGCATACCGTCCAAATATTTATTTTCTTTTTAGTCAAATTTTGAGACTTCCATATTAGTTTTCAGGAGTTACAGAGCTTAGAAAACTTATCGGTCAGTGTTGACAGGTTGAAAATTAATTTTAGAACAATTAGGCAGTCAGTTTAAGTAAAAATCTGATCTATTTTGAAAAAATACTGTTTAGTACAGAAGGTCCAGTCAGAGTAGAAAAAGTGTCAATGTATGAAAAATTAAGTATTCTCATACTAAAGTGACTAAAAGTCCATTTTTAGCTTTGGGGGCACTGCCTCCTTGACCCCTGTCCGCTAACCGCCTAGCGGGACCGTCGTGCTGGCTCTGCATAGTGCACTAATCTTATTAGGTATCAAGCTGCGACCGAATGATGAGGTGTAAAGTTAAGAGTTCACAGTATGCATATTTATTCAATTTTTATATATAATGCATAATTATACATACAGTATACAAGCATCATTGGATGTATGTAAGTGAAATATTAATTAAATAAGAAAATGGGAGGTTATATTAAACTATATAACTCAAAAATTTGGCGAAATCTAATTAGCTCTCCTCAGCCAACTGATAATGTGGAAAATGCTAGAATGCCAAATACTAGATAACATTACAAAGATTATTAGAACTAGAATAACTCAATTAATAGATACTTAAGCAATTCTAAAGATTTTGCCAAAATTTCAGCATAGTCTCCCCTAAAACTAGACTAACGTGAGACCTCACCCGAACGCTCCTCCCTCACTTGGGGGAATTACCTTAAAGAAAAGTGAGCGAGATTTAAGGAGGTCATGAAACGAGATTTAGTGCTTATGATTGGAACGACTATCATTTAAAAATTTGATTTGTAATTCAAAAAATAATTTTGGGAGTCGCCATCCCAATTTATTTTTAAAATGGAAAAATTAAGGAAAAACTCATTTGTGACTCCAATTCATTAATTTTAATTAATCAATTTACTCAATGATAAAATCACTAGCCTTAAACTATATTGAGCTTGGGGATTAGGTTTTTTATTTTAATTAATCGTGATTTGGCTCTTAAGTTTAATTTGACTTGGAAAAGTAGATTTCATGAATTGATAAGATAATAATTAGAATGCATAAGCATGGTATGGTTATGAAATACATAAGGGAATTTAAGAAATAAAACAAATAAACATCCACAAGCCAATGAGAGTGTTCCCTCTAGTCCTTATAGATTTTAGGAGAACCACAAAATCGCTCCTTGACTCCAAATTAATCAAATAACTAATTACATTGATTAATTAAAAAGGGAAAGGGGGTTTGATTGGATTTAGATTTGGATTTGTGATTTGTGATTTAGATTTAAATTCCAAACGTGCCTACGTACCCCATTGAATAGGGATCAAAATCCACATACTTCATTCCACAATAAAGTGGAATGTTTAAGGGTTGATCAGATTGATTTTGGTTTGGGTGTTTTAAGAGTAGGAGAAAAAGGCTGATACCTTTACTTTTGATAAGCGGGGGTTTTGTTGAACCAAAATTCAATTTTATTGGGACCAAATTATTGAATTGATTAAGAGATTAATTAATTAATATGATGAAATGGATGGATAGATTAATTAATTAAAATGATGATGGAGTAATTAAAAAGAGATTGATTTGAACTTTTTAAAAGTGATTAATTAATTAATTAAAAAGAGTGGTTAATTTTGGAAAAAAAGAGTTTAAGTTAATTAAAAGGATTAATTAACTTTTGGTTAAGGTGACATAATTAATTAATTAAAAGGATTAATTAATTAATTAGAGAGTGATTGGAGAGAAAAGAAGAGAAAAGTTAGTAGATAGCCATTAATACTAACAAGGGGATAAGGAAAAATGATGGAAATGAGGGGGGGTATTTATAGGTGAAGAGTGTGGGGTGAAAAGACCAAAAGGGTTGAAAAGTGGGCTAAAAAGAGGGGTATTTCTAAAAATTTGGGTTGAAAAAGGGGACCACTAGTGCGGATTCGCGTAAGGCCTGTGCGGGTCAACATGCCAGCAACCTTTATTTTTTTTTTTTTTTAAAGATTGAAGTTGGTTTATATTAAAAAATTGGATATCCAAGTAGCAATTATTTGAATACTAAAATTTTCTTTCGAGGGTATTGCCCTTGAACCCCTCACTAATCTACTAGTGGGACTGCTATACCAGTTATGCGTAGTGTACTAAACTTAGCAAGTGTTAGGCTACAGTCGTTTGATGAAGGTGTAAAACTAAAGGTTCACAGCTACCCCCTCATCATAATTGTCTTTTCTCTAAGGCAATTTTGATGATAGTGAACCTGAAAAAAGGGATAGTGCAAGGAACCAAAGTGATGTCTACGTTAGTGCTTGGATATGTTTAGTTGAGAGACATTGTTGAAAAGGAAGATGATAAAAAGAACCATAGGGATGTTTAAGCAATCGCTGTTAAACATTTATGAGTGGAAAATGTGGCTAATAAATGGAAGCAGAAAAAAAAAGACCAAAGGAATATTTAGGCTGGTGGCTAGATATTTTTGGGTGAATTGATGGATTTGTGTAAAAGGGGTGAAAAAAGGAACCACTTGGATGTCTAGGTGACCATTTCTAGATATTTATAGATGGAACTAATGGGTTTGGATAAAAGAGATGGAAAAAGAAACCACACAAATGTTTAGGTGAAATTTTTAAATAAAAGAGAGAAAAGGAACTAAAGGGATATCTAAGTTGGTAACTAGATATTTTTGGGTGAATTGATGGATTCAATTGATTAGGATGAGAAGGCAGGGAAAGGAACTAAAGGGATGCCTAGATTAGATATATCTGGGTGAAGGACATGAATAGATTTTTGATAAATGAGGTAGAAAAAAGAACCAGAGGGATGTCACTGTTTAGATATTTATAGGTGAAGGATTTGGATGGATGTTTAATAAAAGAGATGGAAAAGTGAACCAAAGGGATATTGGTATTTAGACATTTCTGGGTGAAGTATTTAAATGGATTTTCGATAAAAAGAGTGGAATAGGGGAACCAACTCAACGTCTAAGTGAGAATATAGATGTTTCTGGGTAGAGGACATGATTAATTCAAAGGGATCACAAGGATGCCTAGGTGATTGTTACTAGACATTTATGGATGAAAATGATTTTACTAAAAGAGGCGGGACAAAGAACCATAGGGATGTCTAGATGATCATATCTAAACGTTTACACGTGAATTGATTAATAAAGGAAGATGCCATTGATGTCTTTAGGGAGGTTTTTGGTGATTGGGATAAAAGAGATGCCCTCTAGCATTTTTATCAGTAATGTTGATGGCCCTAGTTTTGATTTGAAAAGTCTATTTGGTTGATGATCCTAGTCTTGATTCAAGAATGTTTGGTAGATGATCCCAGTCTTAGTTTAGGAAGTCTATTTGGTTGATAATCCTAGTCTTAGTTTGGGAAGTCTATTTGGCTGACGATCCTAATCTTGGTTTGGGAAGTCTATTTGGTTGATAATCCTAATCTTGGTTTGAAAAGTCTTTTTAATTTTGAGAAGATCTTGGTTGTACTGAGTACTCTTGGGTTTTTAAAAGTGAACGATTAGGCCCTTTGGAGAGTTTAAAGGGACTTTAGAAGGCACACTTCATCAGTTAGAATTTTATAGGATTGCCACTCGACTTGATGGGTCTTTGAAAGTGGAGAGGGTTTGTTTGGCTTGATGCAATAAGCATTTGACTTATGCATCACTGATGAAAGTAAAGGTCATTTAGCTACTTCGACTATAGAGGTAACTTGATGATTTTAAAGGTAATACCTCTCACAAGGAATAAAGGGAATGATGACTTAGAGGGTATGCCCTTTATGAGATATTTCCTTTTGACTTTTGGAATCCTTAGTGAAAATGAAGGTGGTGCCCTTTGACAGGACCTACTTTTTTTTTTTTTTTTTTACTTTTGGAATTATCCTTAGTAAAAATGATTTTTGCTATCTTTGGCATATCATTTTGGATTATGTTTAGAGAACTCATAAGGTGGTCCATCATATGGAAAGTGACTATCTACTAGATGCAGGTCACCATCTTCAATTTCTGGATGCAACTTAATATCGCTTGGCAGATGATATTTGGTAGGTGCAAAGGAGGGGAAGTCAATAGCTCAGTACATGTATTAGGGTGCATGATTGCAAATGGTTAAATAGATGTTGGTGCACTGATGATGCATGTTTATATATACATGCTTTTGGATTCATGCACATTTAGTTAACTTTTGCAATATGGATGATCCATGCACTGTGGATGATTTATGATGATCCATGTAATGGTTGAATGTATGGATACAAGAGGGTGGATTCATGGGTTTTCTTTATACATGTCAATGCAATTTGCATGCAATGCTGACTCCTAAAAGTGGCTTGCAGGTTACAAAATGATTATTTTGATTTATTTTTTTGGGTGGATTCCTAAGGCTGTCGTAGGAAGGTCTGATAATTTTAGTATGTTTTGAGTGATGATAATAATGGGTAATCTAGATCCTCAGTAGAATGGCATTTATGCAAGCTAGATGCCTTGAACCAATGATTGGCTATATGAAAAAGTGATTTTAGGAAGATGCCCTATTTTAGAGGGTAACAATTCGACTATTTTAACATAGGTTGGGGCTTGTCATAATAATGGAACAACTAGAATTTAGCAGGCAAGCGGCTTATTTTAGGGTCAGATGGGAATTTGTCTATTTAGGCTTCCTAAAACTTTAGAGGAAGAATTAGTTATGGTAATGGGGTGTCGATCGTTTACCCTTGGTTTGACTTTGAGAGCTTATGACCATAATAGGATTTATAGGTTAGCATAGATGACAGAGATTTATGGTTTATTCCAAGCGCCCCAATGTTTCCTTTTGTGCTTTTGACCCGGTTGGGTTGCTAGGGCAGTTAATCGGGTAGTCTAGGCTTTGGACTTCTTTCAGGGTTTGGTTTTGGGTTTGTCAAGATGTTTGAACAAATGGGTTGGTAGGTATTAGGATTCAGTTAATTTTGGCTTTAGTTTTGGTCTTGGTATGATAAGGTTTTGGTTACAAGAATAAATGGCTTGGATAAGTTTAGAAAGTTCACTTGGATTTTGGAGATCGAGCTTTCTTTGAGTATATGAAAGGGTATGCCTTAATTTCAGTTCATGATGGGACCCTTCAAATGGGTGGTTTCATCAAGTTGTGAACCCTCAAATTTGCACCTCTTGATTCGGCTACAGCTTGACACCTACTAAGAATAGTGCGCTATACATATAGCAGTCTCGCTAGCCGGTTAGCGGGCAAGGGTCAAGGGGGCAGTGCCCCGTTGAAAAAATAAATTTCCTAAATCTTTCATCTCCAGTTGACCATCTTTTAGTTACGAACCCACAGGATCAAACTGAGCTCGAATTGGAAATAAAAAGGACTCGAAATGGACGAAAAAGCAAGAAGCAGGTCGAACTGCACGAGAGGCACGCTTGCCATGCCACCTTCTGGGCAGCACACATTTCGTGTCGTCGGTAGGGTGGCACTCCTGCCATGTGGCCATAGGTGGCACTGAATTGGTGCCGGCAGCAGGTGTGCCGCTTGGACGGACAGTGCGTCGTCAGTGTCGCTCATGCCGCCGGCGATGCGCCGATGCCGCCTTTTATATCGCCAGAACCCCCTTTGGCGGCTCTATAAATAGAGCCTCCTTCCAGCTCATTTGGGGGAATTCCAAGGTCAAAAATTATCTTTGATACATTTTATCACACTATTTTGCTAACCTTTTGCTGTTAAGGTTCAACTTCAAGGTCCTAAATCCAAAGTGGAGCTTAGATCCGAAGTCAAGCTCACCCCGTTCATCTGAAAATCAAGGAAAGCAAAGGTATAATCTTCTTTCTATTTTCAAAATTCTAAACTCAAATCTAGAATTCTCTTTAGGTCTAAAACATAAAAGATCTAAAATTTATTAATTTAAGAATCAGAATTAAATTAATAAACAAACCAACACCTTTTTTCTAGAACCCCTCCTTCGCAAGAAGGAAGAACTGCGTGGGGTTTGATTCCTATTCAATAGGATACGCAGGCTGCCATTATGAAAGGCATCAACTCTAAAATCTTTTTATTAATAGTTTTTCCCTTTTTATTTTGATTAATTTATATTAATCTTTTATTTCTAATTTTGAATTAGTTTAGTTAAGGAATGTGTGCTTTTCCTAGTACCCATAAGTGCTAGAGGAAAGATCCTCTTTATTTCAATTGTTTTGATATTATAATAATTAAGTAGGATTTATCTTACCTATCTATTTACAATTGTCATTCCATCTCATCATATATATCTGTTTCATGCATCATTGTACTCTTGTTCATGCATACACGAAATTTCTTTTTAAGAGTTATTTTGCACTTTTAGCCAAACTAAAGAAAATTATATTTTCTTAATTATGTAATTACCAAAACCTGATCCTCGAGCCCTTTTTGGTCATTCGCGAATTAGTGCATTTTCTATTGGGGATAAATTAAATATTTTTTTGAGTCAATCATTTTGGGTTTTCTTTAATTTTCCCAATTAAAATAAGTAAATTAAAGTGGCGACTCCCTTTCATAACTTCCAAATGACAAAAATCAATTTTCTAAACTCACAGCGAGTTCCAATCATGGAGTTTCTCCCAAAGAGCATTTCGATTCCTAAGCGGATCAGACCGGTGCTCGGGTAAGGCCTCATAGTTGGCGACTGCACTGGGGACTTAAAATCTTTTTCAAATAAAAGATAAAGTGGATTACTTTTAGTAAAATACCGAGTTTGGCTTTAAATACAAAATAACTCTGTCATGCATCACTACATTGGACTCCTAGTCCACAAAAACCTAGCTTCTAGGAAAACAAATGATAGAAAGTAACATCGAGTGGGCAACCTTCCTTAGGTCTGCTTGCCGATAGTGAAATCATCTAGCCTATGACATATCCTCTAATCCTTTTAGAGGTGTAATGAGTATGCACATACCATTGGACCCACGCGAGGCTCCTTGTCTCACATGTGGTTAGGTATATCACATTTCTAGTGTAATGGGTTCCCTTTAAACCACCTTAACCCTTTCATATAATGACTCATAGAACCTTCCTTTAGGATTATATGTGCCATAATACTAAACTTGGTATGTCATTATCATAAAACCTTTTCATTCATGGATACATACATGCATAACTTGAACTTTGTGAAGAGTCAAAAACCTATCCAAACACCTTCACACCCAAAGCCCATGGTCCACCTAAACCCATGGTCAACACCTAAAACCTATGGTTCACCTAAACCCATGGTCAATAACCAAAGCCCATGGTCCACCTAAACCCATGGTCAACACCTAAAGTCCATAGTTCACCTAAACCCATGGTCAACACCCCAAAGCTCATAGTCCACCTAAACCCATGGTCAAAACCCAAAACCCATGGTCCATCTAAACCCATGGTCAACATTTAAAGCTCATGACCCATGGTCCATCTAAACCCATGGTCAACACACAAAGCCCATGGTCCACCTAAACCCATGGTCAAAGCCCAAAACTCATGGTTCACTTAAACCCATGATCCAGTCCTATCCAAACCCATGTCAAACTCATGGTAAAAATAAACCCATTTATGGTACCCTCATCCTTTTCCATAATTCTTACCCAAGCTAAACACTAACCTAGCCCAAGCTAAACACTGACATAGCTTTATCTTTCATAATTCTTACCAAAGCTAAATACTAACCTAGCTTTCATCTTTCACAACTCTTATCCAAGCTAAACACTGATCTAGCTTTCATCTTTCATACTCCTTACCCAAGCTAAACACTGATATAGCATTATCCACAACCATCCTTACCAAAGCTAGATACTGACTTAGCATCACTCTTATCCTTACCCAAACTAAATGCTGACTAGGTTTCATCTCTTACATCACTATCCAAACCCATGGCCCATCTAAGCTCATGATCTAGTCTAAACCATTATCCAACTATCACCAAGCCCATAGTCCACCCAACATCCAAATCCATGGTACATCTATACCCAATCACAAAACCCATGGTCACGCTATCCTTAAGCCCATGGTAAACCATTCATAAATCACAAATCCCAATTACCCGAAGCTAAATTCTGACCTAGTCACCCCAAGCTAAATTCTGACCTAGCTACTCAAAGCTAAAATTTGACCTAGCCATCAAAAGATAAAATCTGACCTAGCTCCCTTATCTAAATACATACCTAGCTAATACCATACACGTCTACCCTCATCTTTACCCATACACCGTCAACCTAACCACAAGACACTATCATCCATTGTCATTAAACCTAAGGTCCTTTGGTTTGTCATACCTCTCCATAACCCTATTTTCCAAAGCTTGATACTAACCTAGTTCCTTTTCCTTTTCAAAGGTTGATAAGATGTCTGTTGCCAGAGATGAGATCACCACTACCAGAGCTGATGAAATTTTTGACGAGCTTCTTGCTAAGCTATCTGAACACTAGGAAACTATGATGAAAAGGCAAGAAGCCCTTTTCCAAAAGATGCTCAAAGCCTAAAGGAGGGCTATCATGGAGGATGTCCGTAATAAGCTGGGACAGGCCTCCCTGGCTCAAAACCCAACTGACCCAAAACCATTCAAAGCTGACCCAAAACCCGCCTTTTATCCTATTTATGGATCCACTTCCAGAATTGAATCCAAAGACATAGAACCTACAAACACCAACATCATTCCACCACTGCCTATTCCATCACCTGAATTCTTTAGAAACAACTCACTCTATCAACTTATGATAGTTCAACCACTAAATTTCACCCCTACTCTCACTTCTCGACCTGCGGATCCTTTCCAAAGGAAGGAAGTCAACCCTAAAATCAAAGCCTTCATGGAAAAAGTGAAGTACATGGAAAAAATGATGAAGAATCTGAAGAAGAAAGAAAACCTAGTTGATACAGGCTCCCTGAGCTTATTTCCTAATGCAAGAGTTCCACTAAAGTTCAAGATGCCGAATTTGGATAGATTTGATGGTACCACTTGCCCCAAGATCCATTTAAAGATGTATGTGGGGGCAATACATCCCTTTGGTATCAACAATGAGCTCCTTGCTTAACTATTTCGGCAAACTCTTATTGATCATGCCCTAAAATGGTTCATTAACTTGGATGATACCCTAAAATAGACTTGGAAGGACATTTGCAAGGCATTTATTAAACAGTACCACTACAATAGTGAAATGGACATTATAAGAAAGGACTTAGAAACCACAAAGCAACTTCTAGATGAATCCTTCTCCATGGTCCTTACAAGGTAGAGGGCTAGCTGCTCAAATGGTAAACAGGCCAATCGAGCAAGAACAAGTAGATATCATTGTCAAGAATCTACTTCTTGCATATAAAGCCCACTTGTTAACACAATACTTACCCACATTTAGAGCTTTGGTTGCAACTGCATCAAAAGTTGAGGATTGCATCCAAAGTCAATCATTTCAAGCTGAATTCCCCACCACCAACTTAAACAATGATGAGGAATTTAGTTCTAACTCAATCCCACCTTACCTCAGCCCTAGAAGGCATGTCATGGACTAAGTTCAAGTTCAGCTAATCTGACCTGTCTGAGATTGAATTCTAAGTCTAAACCTGAGTCCAAGTCTGAGTCCAAATCTGAGTCGGAGTTTGTCGTCTTATTTTTCTTTATTCACGTAGACCATAGCGGTTTCTTTTATCATCTTGCAATAAATTTTCCTTTGTGGTAATGCACATACATTTTCTTTTCATCTTCCTTGTTTAGTCTAGCATGGATGAGCCATAAAAAAATAAAAATAAATAAAAAAAAAAGAGAGAAAAACGAAAAAAAAAAAGAGAAAAAGAAAAAGAGGAAAAAAGAGAGAAATGAACAAACAGTCAAATCCACCACTATTAGCACATGTTAGAATTTGCAGTGCCATCAACAATTGCATCTAATCAAAGAAGATCAAATAGTTGAAGCATAAAGAGCAAATCAAATGGAATTACCTATTGCACATTAGGTAATCAAACAATGCACCTTAACAAGGTCAATAAGTTCAGAAAAGACCTTTGTCAAATCTAGAATTCAAAGGCCAGGGCCCCTCAAAGCAGCAGCCCAAATCATAGTGGAATGTTTTCTCCCAAATGCAAGCTTGCTAAGCTAAAAACCCAAAAAGGGCAGCTTAGGCAAAAGTTAGAGTTGAGAAAGAGAGAGAAAGAGAAAGCTCATCCAAGTCATCTTTCCTCATGTCCAAAGTTGTCAAATCATCTTCAATCAATCTGTCATCCTTTCTAACTAGAGGTTTATTCTCTAAAGGATATACAATCTTCTATGCTCTTATCCTGTAATGGGGGCATGTCTTCCCAAGAATGTCATCATCTGTCAATCTGTCCCATTGCTTAGCTCAAAGAGATAAGGCACAATCCCTCATACATGTCTCCAGTCTATCACATCCTTGTCTCTCATTTGGAAGTATGATCCCCACTTTATCCTCTTCCACTAGCCCTTTAGCCATTCCTAAGGGCTCTTTATGTCAACTAATGTAATTTACAATTAAGTGTCACTCCAAGAGTCTCTTCAATCTCAAACAACAAGAAAAGCTTGACTTGCTCTTTTCCATGATTCATTCTACAAAAAGCAAAATCATAGAACCTCTATGATTCTTTTCAGAAGTTTCAACCTACCTTCAAACTAAAAGCCTTCATTAAGAAGCATATGACCCAAAAGCCTTCATCAAGAAGCCCAAATCCAAAAGCCTTTATGAAGAAGCCCAAATCCAAAAGCCTTCATTAAGAAGCCCAAATCCAGAAGCCTTCATTAAGAAGCCTAAACCAAAAGCCTTCATCAAGAAGCCAAGCCAAAACCAAAAGCCTTCATCAAGAAGCCTAACCCAGAAGCCTTCATTAAGAAGCCTAAATCCAAAAGCCTTCTCATCAAGAAGCTCAAATCCAGAGGTTTTAACCTACCTTCAAACGAAGAAGCCTTTGTTAAGAGGCACATGACCCATAAGCCTTCACCATGAAGCCTAAAGCCAAAATCCTTCGCCATGAAACCCAAAACTAAAATTCTTTGCTATAAAGCCCAAGACCAACAGCCTTCATCATAAAGCCTAAACCAAAAAACCTTCACCATGAAGCCTACTCCTAAAAGGCCTTCATTTATGAAGCCTATGATCTCCTTTAAGGCAAAATCAGACTGAGCCTTTCAAATGGATTTCCTCACTAGACCTACCCTCTTTAGCCAAAACCTTTCCCAACAAGGACTAATCCTCAACCGTGACTTTCAATGGGCAAACTGGGTCTAGCCACCCATATTGGAATTCCCACACTCCTCATCTTTCAGAGACATAACCTTCTCTAAATCTAACACCAAAGCCGAACAGATAGCTTTGATCTCAATCCTTCTAATACTAAGGCCGAATAGATAGCTTCGATCCCTATCATTCTAACACTAAAGCCAAACAGATAGCTTTGATCCCAGCTTTCCCAATATTAAAGCCGAACAGATAGTTTTGATCCCTATCCTTCTAACACTAAAGCTGAATAGATAGCTTTGATCCCAGCTTTCCTAACATCAAGGCCGAACAAATAGCTTTGATCCCAACTTTCCCAACACTAAAGCCAAACAGATAGCTTTGATCCCAATCCTTCTAATACTAAAGCCAAATAGATAGCTTTGATCCTAACTTTTCCAACCAATAAGGCCGAACAGATAGTTTTGACGTCAATCCTCCCAACTACTAAAGCCAAATAGATAGCTTTGATCCCAATCTTCCTAAACATCAAAGTCAAACAAATAACTTTGATCATAATCTCCCCAATAGTAGGGCCAAACAGATGGCCTTGCTAAACCAATTTGAATTTCCTAGGTGGACCAAATCTCCAAATCTTTCAAAGTCTAGGTAAAATAGATAGCCTTGATTAAAATTCACCAAAGCATCTTTATCTCCAAATAATTGAAGATCACCATTCTCACATCCAATGCCAAGGTCAAACCAACAGCCATGGACAAAACCTCGTTTATCCTATGGGCCCTCTCCCAACAGGTTCATATCTTTAAACCATGTTTTTCCTTCATAAGGTTCAGTTTGCATAAAGCATGAATGTCCTCATGCATGATAAGCACAAGCAGATATCACAAGCCCAGAGTCTGACATGGTATCTCTTTACAGGGTTCACTATCATCAGAATCGCCTTTTCCTTAAAGCCAATTTTGATGAGGAGGCAGCTGTGAACCCTTAAATTTGCACCTCTGATTCGGCTGCAGCTTGACACCTACTAAGAATAGGGCACTACATATACGGTGGTCCTGCTAGCTGGTTAGCAGGTAGGGGTGAAGGGGGCAGCGCCCCATTGAAAAAATAAATTTCCTGAATTTTTCACCTCCAATCGACCATCTTTCAGTTACAAACTCATAGGATCAAACCGAGCTCGAATCGAAATTGAAAAGGACCCAAAATGGACGAAAAAACAAGAAGCAGGAGAAACTGCACGAGAGGCATGCTTGCCATACAGCCTAGATTTTGTGCCGTCGGCAGGGTGGCACTCCTACCGTGCAGCCATAGGTGGCACTGAATTGGTGCGGCAACTAGGCAGCACGGCAAGCTAACGCGTCGCCAGTGCTGTTCGTGCCGTCACCGACACCGCCTTCCGTACCGCCGAAACCCCCTCTAGCGGCTCTATAAATAAAGCTTCCTTCCAGCTCATTTGGGGGGATTCCAAGGATAAAAATTCTCTCTGATACATTTCATCACACTATTTTGCTAACCTTTTGCTATTAAGGTTCAACTTCAAGGTCCTAAATCCAAAGTGGAGCTTAGATCTGAAGTTAAGCTCACCCCGTTCATCCGAAAATCAAGGAAAGCAAATGTATAATCTTCTTTCTATTTTCAAAATTCTAAACTCAAATCTAGAATTCTCTTTAGGTCTAAAACAGAAAAGATCTAAAATTTATTAATTTAAGAATCAGAATTAAATTAATAAACAAACCAACACCTTTTTTCCAGAACCCCTCCTTCGCAAGAAGAAAGAACTGCGTGGGGTTTGATTCCTATTCAATAGGATACGCAGGCTGCCATTATGAAAGGCATCAACTCTAAAATCTTTTTATTAATAGTTTTTCCCTTTTTATTTTGATTAATTTATATTAATCTTTTATTTCTAATTTTGAATTAGTTTAGTTAAGGAATGTGTGCTTTTCCTAATACCCATAAGTGTTAGAGGAAAGATCCTCTTTATTTCAATTGTTTTGATATTATAATAATTAAGTAGGATTTATCTTACCTATCTATTTACAATTGTCATTCCATCTCATCATATATATCTGTTTCATTCATCATTGTACTCTTGTTCATACATACATGAAATTTCTTTTTAAGAGTTATTTTGCACTTTTAGCCAAACTAAAGAAAATTATATTTTCTTAATTATGTAATTACCAAAACCTGATCCTCGAGCCCTCTTTGGTCACTCGTAAATTAGTGCATTTTCCATTGGGGATAAATCAAATATTTTTTGGAGTCAATCATTTTGGGTTTTTTTTAATTTTCCCAATTAAAATAAGTAAATTAAAGTAGCAACTCCCTTTCACAACTTCCAAATGACAAAAATCAATTTTCTGAACTCACAACGAGTTCTAATCGTGGAGTTTCTCCCGAAGAGCATTTCGATTGCTTGGCGAATCAGACCGGTGCTCGGGTGAGACCTCACACAAGGAGCTTGGGATGATGCTTTTTGGATTCAGCTGGATTCGCATAAAGGTCAAGATGAACTTTTAGGAATGAAGGAAAGCCATCTGATTTGAGTCTTTAGGTGACTTAAGCACTTTGATAGGAAAACATGACTTAGGGATCTTATTCTTGATAAAAGATGGTGCACTGACTGAATGCTATTCAAAAAATGTGAATGCTTTTAACTGACATGTCCCTTATGATGGGTAAGGGCAACTTTATTTGTGATGACTCAATATTCGACTTTAAAATTTTCTTTACCCTTTTAATGATTAAGGGAAGAAAAAGGGTGACACAAAGAAGGATGACTCTTAGTAGGATAAAATTATTTGACCACTCATAAGGATAAATTTGTTTAGACTAACTCGATAGATTCAAATAAATGAATTTTGACTTGACTCAGAATAGAATCCAATTTGAATGACACATCTTTTTTTTTTTTAGAGGAAACAAATGGGGATGTGATTGATGTGGTTTATAGAATACGAGGGCATAATGCCTAACAAGACAAAAGATATTTTCACTATGATTTAGACTGCGCCCAGGTTAGGCTGCCTATGTATTACTTACATTGCATTTTTTTTTTTTTTAGAGGTAGAATCAACTCTAGGTAGTTCTTGTTATAGTATGGAAGAAAAGTTAGGCATGACAATCTTGTTAGTCATTTGATCTATTTTGTAGCTTCTCACTGGACTTTTCCCCATTTTGGTGAATTGACTACTTCAAAACTTGACATTCCTCTTCTTCGATCCTCTTTGTGAAATGATTTATTACCATTAAGATGTTCTCATGCCCAATTAAGGATTTAGAATTTGATTGCCCTAAATAAATAACTAGTTGGGCTCAACCTAAGGAAGGGTAGCCTTGATGCGCATAATAACTTTCTAGCTAAGTTCTAAGAGTTGTTTTGTCTTCAATCTTTAACTTGGCATGATGTTATGAAAATAATAATTTTTTTTGTTTTCTTTTTTCTTTGTTCTTTTTTTTATAATGTATCATTCAAATTGGATTCAAAAAAAAAAAAAAAAAAGAATATGCATGAAAAATCTAAACTTTTATTAAGATAAACTAGAAAAGTCATTATAGACTTAAAAGGAAAAAAACACATGATAAACTCTGACTCTAACTTTGGATAACTAAAGATTGAAAAGAAAAGAAAAAAGCATAAGACTTAATAGGCTTAAATTAAGAGAAAAATTCAACAGACTCAAAAGATTCAAACTTGAACCTTAGATGACTCAGACTCAAGATTGACTAGACTCAACTTGATTGTAAGAGTTGAACAAAGGCATCTCAGCTAAGCTAATGTTCTTCTCAAAGTGCTAGTTATTGGGTAGGTTAGTTGAATCTAACAAGGTGTGTTCCCATTTGAGATTGATAATGTCCTTAAGGTTGATCGGTACACTAGGTACTAGTTCTGGAGGGAGGATATTTCCATCATCAATAAAGTCCTAGATTCGATGCCTTAGGCTTTTGCATATGTCAATTGCATGCTTAGCTCCTTGGTGGTACTCGCAGTACTGATATGGTCTGTAGTTTTTAGATAGATGGCTAGAAGGTACTTTTCACTTTAAAGGTTCAACCAAGTCAGCTTCAAGAGCCATTTTGTAAATCGCACTTAAGGGAATCCCTAAATTAGTGAACTTCCTTCTTTCTGGTTTATTGTGTTGTTGGTTGGTGATGGTAGCTACCTTTCTACATTTCTATTTAGAAAGGATAATAGGGGTGGTAGGACAAGGATTGCTATCCTTATATCTTTTGCCAATAGTGGGAGCTTGTTGGAGCACAGTGGTGTTATGCTTCAATGGTAGTTTGATGGGCCCCTTGATGTTTGGTTAGGTAGAGGTTTCCATTCCGCAAAAAAGATTCAAGGAAGGAGGAAGGTTGACTTTAGTGTTCAGTGGCAAGAGACTTTTGGGGACTCCTCCACTATTAGTCAGATCAATAATAGGAGTTAGTAGCATAAGTGTTTGGGATTGGTTGTATGGCATTTTTAAACACTTCTTTATCATGGGCAATGATATGAGTTGGTATGGTTGCAGCAAGGGACCAAAGGTGGTGTTGGTTGGAAAAAGAAAGGTGTCCAACTAATTGACCATAGGAGGGACTATAATGTTGGTTGGATCAAGATGGGATACAGTAGAACTTGAGTTAATTGGATTTGACTTAGCTTAGTTAATAAAATGGGGAGGTGGATGTTGGGTAGACTAACTTGGGAAACACGAGGTATGATCGAGGGTTTGAATGCATGGACTGCCTTAGGGAATATAGGGCTTTGGTGAGCTAGGCCAATGTTTTGTTGAAGCTAACTTCTTGAGCAATTAGGGCTTTATTAAATTTGGTTTGTTGGGCAACTAAAGCATTATTAAAATTAGCTTGTTGAGCATCAAGGTGTGAGGCCTCGCCTGAGCATCGGTCCAGTCCACTAGAGGGAATCAGGATGCTCATTTGGATTTAGACTCATGATGGAACCTTCAGGTTCGAATTTGGTTGATTTTGAAAATAATTTTAGGAGTCGCTACCTTAATTTTATTTACTTGGGAAAATATTAAGGAAAAAACCAAATTGACTCCAATTTATTAATTTTTAACTAATTTTTCCATGGATAAAATCACTAGCCTCAAACCAAGTTGAGCTTGAGGACTAGGTTTTTGGTTTTAAATAATCAAAATTTGGCTCTTAAGTTTAATTTGACTTTGAAAAATTGTTTTCATGAATGACAAATATTATAAGATGATAATTGTAAATAAGATGCATGAATATGACATGAGTGCAAGGAGAAAGTAAAATATCCACAAATTTAAACAAAAAAAGGGAAAAATGATTGATAGAGATTTGGATTTGAGGTTTGAATTTAGATTCCAAACGTGCCTACGTACCCTATTGAATGGGGATCAAAACCCACGTAGTTCATTTGACAATTAAGTGGAGGGGTTTAAGAGTTGATTAGATTGGGTGTTTTGAGAGTGAGGAAAAAAGGCTGATACCTTTACTTTTGGTGGGTGGAGGGTTTTACCGGACGAAGTTCCATTTTATCGGGGACCGGATGGTTGGATAGATTGGAAGATTAATTAATTAATTAATTAACATGATTAATTAACTAAGTAATATGATGAAAAGGATGGATGGATTAATTAATTAATTTGGAGGAAGGGTGAATTAAGAAAAATGATTAACCTAATTTTGGAAAAAGGAATGATTAATTAATTAATTAAAAAGATTAATTAATTAATTAATTAATTAATTGAGTGATTAATTAAAAAAAGAGTTTTAGTTAATTAAAAAAATTAATTAAATTGGTTAGGGTGAGATAATTAATTAATTAAAAAGATTAATTAATTTAGAGAGTAATTGGAGGGAGAAGAAGAGAAGAATTTGAGGGTAGCAATCTACTCAAATTCAAGGGATGTATTGGAATGAAGGATGAAGGGGGATATTTATAGGAAAAGGGAGGT
Source organism: Reutealis trisperma (assembly GCA_947687605.1). Taxonomy (NCBI): domain Eukaryota; kingdom Viridiplantae; phylum Streptophyta; class Magnoliopsida; order Malpighiales; family Euphorbiaceae; genus Reutealis; species Reutealis trisperma. The sequence goes on along the minus strand of CANTUT010000350.1, from coordinate 42,295 downwards.
GAGAGTAGTTTAGGTAGTGAAAATGTGAAAAGACCATAAGGGGTAAGGTTAGAAATGGCTGAAAATTAGATGAAAGCGATGAAAAAGTGATTTTCTATACAGGTGGGGCCCATTAGGGCGTCAGAAGGCTGTAGAACTTAGTGCGGCGCTGCGTCAAATTTTTACAGCATGCGGCGCCACACAGTTTTGATGCGGTACCTCACCACGTGACGCTAGCACATTTTTCGAGATTTTTCTTTTTTTTTTTTTTAGAGATTGGTTGTTGGTATGGAGTTTGGAAAATTTGAATGTCTGGTGGCAATGTAATTGAAGGCTTAAAAAAATTTCTTTGGGGGCGCTACCCCTGAACCCCTATAACAACTCCACTTAACAAATTAAACTCAGCAAGTGCTAAGATTGCGTTTAGATAAAGAGGGTGTAAAATTGAGAGTTCACATAAGGGCAAAGGTAAGTATGGCTTAGAAATTTTCCTCTTGCCTTTTGAAGATGTTGGTGAAAAATTGTTCATGGTATCTCAGTCGAAAGAATGGGCCATTAGCACCCTCAAGGAAAAACAAAAAAGAAAGGGTAAATTTATGAGAAAGGCATGAAAAAGTGATGAAAAGATGGGTTGGTATGCAAATTTTGAGGAAAAAAGACTTCCTAATCTGTTTTAGGCCACATGTTTTAGTTTTAAGGTGTTTTGTTCATTGGGCCAAAGGTATTGGGCTTTTAGGTCTTAGGTTGGGGGCTAAAAGATTTTGGACTTAAGGATTAAGACTTAGGATGGGGGACAAAAGGTTTTGGACTTAGGTTGAGGCTAAAAGGTTTTGGGCTTAATGAAGGTTTAATATCTTGGAGTATTTGGGCAAGGGTATTAGTGTTTGGATTTTAGGGTCCTAAGCCAAATGGTTTTGGGCTTAAGGTGGTAGTGGGCCAAATGCTTGGGCTTTTAGGCATAAGAGAGATGAGGTGCCAAAGATTTTTGGCACAAGGTAATAGTAAGCCTATGTTTTTGGCTTGAGGTAGGTGAGGTACCAAGGTTTTGGTCTTTAGGGTGATGGTGGACCAACTAGCTTGGTCTTAAAAGAGGTGAGGTGCCAAAAGTTTTAGGCTTAAATGATGTGAGGTGCAAATAGTTTTGGACTTAAAAGATGTTAGATGCCATTGGTTTTGAGCTTAAGGGAGGTAATGAGCCAAAAGTCTTAGGCTAAAAGTGTTTAAGGTTTAAAGGTTGATGCTCAACTTGGTTCAAGGCATAACCTAGCCTAGGGTTCTTAGTCTATATGTATGCATGGTCATCTTATAATACATGCCAAAAAAGTTCATGAATATACGCAAAGGTCTTGATTATTATGGTGTATGGAAATGGTTAGGGCAACTATATGCACAAGGGAGGAGGGTGGATTGGTTAAGGGTCCCTATCCCATTAGAGCATTAATATACCTAACCACATGTGAGACAAGGAGTATCGCATAAGTCTAACAGTATTGATTGCTCATTACACCACTAAAATGATCAAAGATTTACCGTAGGGTGGAATGCTTTTGCTATCTCCCAATATACTCAAAGAGAGTTGTCGAGCCAATGCTTCTCATTATCCAAAAGTTTTCCTAAAGCTAAGGTTAGGCAAAGAACCTTTATTATGCAAAGTGATGCATGAAAGCAAAATAAAGATTGTTTTAGAAAATTTTTCCTTAACCATAATCCTCTTATTTGCTTTTCTTTTTATTTTAAAAGATGGCAACTAGTCCCAAATGGAGTTGCCAACTATGAGACCTCACCCGAATGCCCCTCTCTTGCTCAAGGAAATTGTCATAAGGAAAGACAAGCAGGTTTTAAGGAGATCATGGAATGAGTTTCGGTGCTCATGATTGGAATGGCCAATGTTCAGAAAATTAATTTGTGATTTGGAAAATGATTTAGGGAATTGCCACCCTAATTTATTTTTAAAATAGAAAAATTAAGGAAAAACCCATTTGTAACTCCAATTCATTAATTTTAATTAATTAATTTACCCAAGGATAAAATCACTAGCCTCAAACTAGATTGAGCTCAGGGATTAGGTTTTTTATTTTAAATAATCCTGATTTTGACTCTTAATTTCAATTTGACTTAGAAAAGTAGATTTCATGAATTGCGATTATAAAATAATAATTAGAATGCATGAGCATAGTGTGGTCATGAAATACATAAGGGAATTTAAGAAATGAAATAAATAAACATCCACAAGTCAAGAAGAGTGTTTTCTCTAGTCCTTATAGATTTTAGGCACATAATCACTCATTGACTCCAAATTAATCTAATTACATAGAGGAAGAAGAAGAGAAAAGTTAGTAGATAGTCATCAATACTAACTCGAGGGGGTGAGAAAAAATGGCGAAAATGAGGGGGGTATTTATAGGTGAAGGGTGTGGGGTGAAAAGACCAAAAATGGTTGAAAAACGGGACCGCCATATTAGTTCTATGTAGCGCACTAAACTTAGCAAGTATTAGGCTGCAGCCAAATGATGAGGGTGTAAAATTAAAGATTCACAACTAATCCCTTGAAATAAGAGAAATAAAAACTTCTAAACAACATCAACTAACCATAATATCAATGACGCCTCTTGGATTGCCAACTCAACAACCACCAAAATCTTAATTCATTACTCAAAATCAACTTCAATTTATCAATTCAAACATATAAACATATAAAAAAAGATTATTAATATAGTTAGAAACATTTCTTTCAATAAAATTAATTTAGCTAATAAAGAATTTAAAAACAATATCATTGATTTTTTCTAATAAGAATAAACTTATAATAATTCTTTTAATAAAATTAATTTACTCAAATTTATTAACACAAATAAGAAAATTTACTTTCTTATGTAGAGGAAACATTAACTTATAATCATAATAATATAATCACTTTAATTAAATCTAACTTACCGTCATAAATTATATAACTAATAGAAAATTAACATTAATATCAATTCAATTTGTTTATTTTTATAAAATTGATTTTAATTAATTCATATAATTCCTAATAAATTAAATTCACCAATTACCTCCAATAATAAAATTAAAATCCACATTAATTTAATTAAAAATTAACTTTCTATAAAACTATATATATAAAATTATATAAATGAATTGTAGCTCAATAATTTATAGGAATTCAAAAATTAATTTAAGTCTTTTGATAATATAAAATTTCAGGTCACTAATTATAGAAATTCACATAAAGTTTCAATCACTTTAGTTAACACTTAAAACATAATTATAGCTCACACACATACATGATTCCAATGTTAATGGTCCAAAATTAAACAATATGATCGAATTTGAGATTTCTGATCTTACCCATGTAGAATTCAATCGATCAAAGGTCATGAAACACATCAGGAAGATGAAACAGAGCTGCTGGAATTGGGACCACTGGAGCTGCTGGCTGGCCATGTATTGCCATGCATAATAGAGCTAGAGGTCAGAAGCTACACCAAACAACTCATTTTAATGCTAAGAACTTGGATATGGGCACCACTCAAAGCCACTCGCTGCCATTCGTTAGAGATCGAGGCTCAAAGTTTAGTTGGTATATTCTTTAATATCCTTTTCTAACAAACCTTAGGCCATAAGTAAGATGTTAAATGAAATATGGGATCAAGATAAAACCATAGAAACTGAAGTTTTAAATAAAGATGGTCACTAGTGCTAATTAGAGTCTAAGAACTCACCTCATGGTAGGCTACTATGAGGCTTTTTACTTGTCAGGTAAGAATCAAGGAGAAACCCCTAACTCACTTTGCAAAGCAAGGAGCAAATGCAACAAAAGAAAAAGAAAAGCCTTATAACTAGAGTGGTTTGCTTAATGTAAAGGCTTTTAAACTCTCAAAGTTGATGATTTGGAGTGTGGAGAGGTCCTCTATATATAAAGGGAGGGCTGGAGAATAAAAACCATCAATTTTCAGTGTGAGATTATAGACAGATGGGAAAACGCTTGAAGTGGCACACAAGGCTCAACGATACCATAAAAGCCTCTGCAGTAGCAGAGCTATGTGACACCTAGCCTTAATTCACAAGTTCAGCTCATTTTCATCCATTTTTTGTTATTCCAATTGCATTGTATTCATTACTCAATCCCAAATGATTTGAAGGTTCTAATGTCAAAGAGACATGTTTTGGTTTTCTTAGTTTTTCCCTTTTAAGAATTTTCAGCTTATAGAGGTTTGTTTACCAAGTTTAGTGCTTTTAAGGTTCAAATGCTTTTAAGGTTCAAAGTAGTTTGCTTTATGCAAAGGCTTTCAAGCTCCCAAAATTGATGATTTGAAGTGTAGAGAGGTCCTTTATATATAGAGGGAGCGTTGGAGCATAAAAACCAGCAATTTTTGATGTGGGATTATAGAAAGACAAAAAAATGTTTAGAGTGCCACACAAGGTTCTAGGATACCACAGAAGCCTTTGCAGCAGTGCCACCTGTGGCAAGGCACCTAACCTTGGTTCACCTGTGTAGCCTATTTTCGTCCATTTCTTGTCTGTTTTTTGTGATTCTAGTTCCATTGTATTTGTTACTCAGTCTTGGATGATTTGAAGGTTCTAATGTAGAAAATTCATTTTATGACCAAAAATTATAAATAGATTGTCATTAAATTTCTTGTAAAATATACTTTAATTTGATATAATAAAACTTAAAAAAATGACCACTTTTAAATTTATTAAAAGTAGTTGAATATAAAATTAATTTGCAAGAATTCTTAAAAATTAATATTTAAGTACCAAGATATGAAATTTATTATCCTCATTTTTAATTTTTTCAAATATAAATCCAAATTAAAATTAAAAATCCAAGGTGTTACATAGTTAATAATTGAATTGGCAATTTTAAGTGTAGGTAAAGGTGAGCCAAAAATATGATTGAATTACAAGCAAATTAAGATGATTGAAATTGATAGAAAGAATATAGCGAAAGAGGCAAGTTATACCCTCCTAAGCTAATTTGATTGTTAATAATTTTCCAATTAAATTAATTCATTTTATAAGCCAAATTGTATGATTGCTATTCTTTATTGATATTTGTTATTGATACTATGATTATTGAAAACCAATTTGTTCATTGCTATTGACCTTTACTATTGAACATGATGTGTAACAGAACTCTTATCCAATGGGGAAAAAGTCATTAGACCTTGTGCACATTGTTATGCCTTACCTAATAAGGGTAGTAACCTAGACGTGTACTCAAAGAGGTGCATGTTAAATATATACCTTACTTAGAGTGGGGAGTACTTTAGGTGTGTATTCACAAAAATGCATGTTAAATATGATACGCATGCTTATAGTGACTTAGTAATTGATGGATTGATTGATTTTTCTATTACTACACCATATGTTTTTATTTTTTTTTTATGACATATATATTTGTTGTTCATTAACTATTAAACCTTGATATATTTGATATGTATATGTTCTTGTAACTAATTGATTGATTTGTTCATATAAACCAATGTACTTGTATTTGTTAACCATTTGGATATCTCATTATTTATATGCATTAACTTACTGAGTTTATAGCTCACAACATTATTTGTGGATCTAGGTTATATTTTAGAGAGCATAAAAGATAGAGGTTAATCATATTAGCTAAAGCTTCTTGATCATCTTTCTGCATCAAGAAGTACAATGTATATATTTATGTTTTGTTAAGTTTTATTATTATGAATGTGAATATTAAAATAATTGAATTTTATATTTTTTAGTTACTCTATAGAATTGGAAGTCATAGATTGTGTATTAACTAATAAACTTCATTGACATGAGAAAATATAATGATATAATATGATTTAGGTTCTAGGATAGCCTCAAGATCCATACCTTAAATCTAATTTAGATTTCTCCTTCAAAATCAGATAATCCTAGGACAACCTTAGGATATTCCATCCATAAATGTCTATTAATAATCACCTAGGCATCCCTTTGGTTCATTTTTTCTCTCCTTTGTCAAAATCCTTTCAATATTCCACCCATAAATATCTAATAATGATCACCTAAGCATCCCTATGGTTCTTTTTCCACCTTTCCTTATTTTGAATTGATTATGTCCTCTACTGAAAAATGTCTAAATTCTCACCTACATGTCAACCTGGCTCCCTTTTCCACCATCATTCATCATAAAGTCAACCAAATCCTTCATCCAGATATGTTTGATTTAGACTTCCCCTCGATTTCTTTATTCACCTTTTTTATCCAAATCATATCCATCAATTCACCCATAAATATCTAGGCCCTAGTCTAGATATCCCTTTGGTTCACTTTTTCACTGGATTTTCACCTATAAATATCTAGCCCCTAGTCTAGATATCCCTTTAGCTCATTTTTTTACATTTATTAATCCATCAATTTCCACACATGAATGTCTAGACCTTAGCTTGGATACCCTTGTGGTTCCTTTCCTAGCCTATCAGCCAATTTTCACCTACAAATATTTAGAAATGATCACCTAAATATCCCTATATTTTCTTTTACACCATCCTCCTTTACCTTTAGAATTCAACTATGACTTTCACCTAATATGTCCAAACTCTAACCTAGGCATCAATTTGGTTCCCTATTTCATCCCTCTTCCCTAGGGTTTACTATCATAAGAATTGCATTTTAGTTAAGATAATTCTAATAAAGGGGTAGTTGTGAACCCTTAATTTTGCACCCTTCTAATAAAATCACAGATTGATACCCACTAAGTTTAATGCACTATATAGAGCTAGTAGGGTGGTCATGTTAGCCGGTTAGTGGGCGAGGATTTGAGGGTAGTGCCTTAAGAAAAAAAAGAGGATACGAGGCACCACAGGCAGCCCTTGTAGAACCACAAGGCTTCTCATGGGGCTACTTGTGGTGATGATGCCCATAATTAAATTCTCACATTGAAATTCATGTTGTTCAACCCCCAAACCCTTGTACTAAATATAAGGACCTCCCTACTCATTTTCTTCACCTCTTGACACTCAGACTTGCTTGATCAACTTTAGTATCAAAGCAAGCAATATTTTTAGCTTAATCCTAAAGGAATTAGCTCCCTAGTTTTTGCTTTGCTTTTGCTCTTTACTCTGTAAAGCGATAAGTTTAAGGCTTCCAACAGCTATTTAAGGTAGCTTCCCTCAATCCCAATCGAGGCAAGTTCCCGCTGTCTAAGGTAAGCCACTACCTACTGCCGATTGAGATGAGTCTCCCCCATCTTAAGGTGAGTCTCATTTCCTTTCTCCTTTCCTTTTATTTATTTTTTTCATTTTATGTTTTCCTCCTTGGGATCCTCTCCTCTCTCCTTATGTTTCTTGCCAAATTCTTTTCTCTTCTACTCTTTACTCTCTTAATTGATTCATTTAGGTTAGTTAATTAAATTCTAAAATAATTAACTTGGTAGTCAATTAAAATCAATCAACTCAATCAATCAATCAAAACATGATAAAGTGGCTAAGACTAAACTAACCTCTTCATGAGAAGGGAGAACTGTGTGGGTTTTGATTTTCATTCAAAAGGATACACAAGCATGCTTGGTTCAAGCATTGAATCCAACTAAAATTAATCAACTTCTCCCTCTATTACCTTCTTCACTTTTCTTTTAAGTCAATTTTTACTATATTGTTTTATATTTGCTTTCTTAGGATTTAGTTTGGGGAATGTGAGACTTTCCTAAAACTCATAAGGACTAGAGGAGGCATCCTCTAAATTGAATTTTATTTTAATCTTAATTTTCCTTTCAATTTCATTTATTTATCTTATGAATGGATTGTCATGCATTATTAATAATGAAATAAGTTTTAAGCCATAACTCAATTAATTGCCAAACTATATTTGTTAAAATAAATAAAAAATCTAGCCTGTGAATCCTCTTTGATTTCTAGCCTAGTGATCTTTTCATTTGGGATGAAATTGGAGTCAAATTGGCTTTTGTCCTTAACTTTTTCCAAATAAAATAAAATTAATGTGGTGACTCTAAATTCACTTTTCAAAATCAAACTATCTTAGCCCAAAGGCTCTAATGTGATTTCAAATCCAAATGAGCATTTTAATTCTCCTTTAGCAAATCAAACCGGTGCTTGCACAAGGTCTCATAGGTGCCATTTGATTAGCCAAAGTGTAATTGATAATTAAATTGAATTACTTTTCCTACTTCAACCATTTGATGAGAAGATAATGAGAAACTCCTTACTTGATCTTCTTTGGTTAGGAGCTGAGAAAGTGATTGGTGATGGTACTTTAAATTCTAACATGTGTTAATTATGGTGGATTTAATTGACTCTCTCTTTTCTTCTTCTCTTTCTCCATTTTTTTTTCCTCTTTTTTTCTCTTTCTTCATTTTTCTCTCTTTCTATTTTTTTAGGCTTACGTTGGATCAAACGAGAAATATAAGAAAATAAGTATACAAATAATGAAAAAAATATGGATTTTTTATTATGAAGAAAACTTTGTTACAAGATGACAAAAAAGAACTGACAAGGTGACAAAAATGCATAAAAAAGAAAATAAGATGACAAATTCAAACTCAGATTTAGCATTAGACTTTGAGGTTTAGACTTAGACTTAACTCAGACTTAGAATTCAACCCCAAACAAGTCAGATTATGATAAAATATCCATTAAAAAGAAGGTACGAGTTTCAACTATAATCTTAGTTCAATTTCTTATAAGCTCTAATGTGAAAACCTAATTTCCATATATAACTTATTTATCCAATTTAGTTAAATTCCCATAATATCCACATATGATTATGTCCATTTATTAGGATTTGTAGGAATAAAACATTTTTCCTAAAATCCAAATGGTGGCCAAACCACATAACTAACAAACACTAATCAGTTCTTGTTCATGTTACTCAAATCAAGTTATCAAGACCAATTTCTAGCCTATACACGTATGGATGTACATGACTTCCTCACTAAAAAAATTTAATTAAACCATTTTCCAAATTTAACGTGTTGACCAAATATATTATGGAGAAAAGAAGAAGCATTTATGAAGATTCAAGATAAGAAATCAAGCATACCACACTTTGATCATCAAATTTAAGAGACTGAATTAAGAAATTTACCTTGAAAATTTTGATTCTGTCTTTTTTGAGGAGTTGGTTGAATGGTAGAGAGAAGAAAGAGAAGTTTTGTGTTTCCTTTGACAAAGAAAGTGATGAGTGAAAAGAAAGTAGTGGAAATGATGATAAAAAATTGGATTAGAATAATTTGTATTTCTTTTAATAAAACTTGTGGTTAGAATTAAATGGAATTATTTAGAATCTTTTAGTGGACAAAGATATTTTCTCCATTAGTAAAAGATGGTAAAAGATATGATTTAATAAAAATAATGTATTGGTACATTCTTTATCATCAAAATTCAGCCACAAGTGGAGAGTGAAACCTACTTTCCACTAACTTCTTTTCTTTATTATTTTCTCATTCAAAATTCACAATTTTACAAATTTCATATATTTGCCATATATTACTACACCTTTTTTCATATTCAATTTTTAAGCACTTAATATTAACTAATTAAATTCTAAGCATTTTCTAAGTCAATTTTAATGCATTTGCACTCTTCAAATTTCTTAATAAACAAATATAAGTTCACATTCATAGTTGAGAAATTCATTCATAGAGTATACTAGGTTTTGGCCATACCATCAACTTGTGCATATAATTATACTTGTCCATTATTCATACTTCCTATACTAGGTATGCTTTGACTAAGGGGAGTTTAAGGTATTACACTTCTGCTTAAATTTATAGAGCATGCTTGTAAGGAAGCCTCTGCTTAAAATTATAAAGCATGTTTGTAAAGAAGCCTTGCTTATATATGAAGATTTTTACGAATCTTTTAGTATAAAACTAAAGCCAAGTTCTTTGTATATACTGTTCCACTTGGTATTAATATTGCTTCTTCCATATACTGTTTTATATAAGCCATAAACCATCCTTGTGACTCGACTTTTAATACCTAGCCACACAAGTATGATTGTATATTTTTTATTCACTTAGCTTTTCCCAAACTCACCCCCTTCACTCACCAGTGTTTGCAAGTAACTGTGGTTTTAAGTTGAGACAAGAAGGGAAGTTTTAGATAGCAGTAAAGCTTCATTCTGTTAGGTCTCAAGTATTTCTCATCACTTGAGGAGTTAAGATTTGTAATGTCTTATTTTGATATATGAATAGTTATTGTCACTTTAGTGCTCCATGAGTGTTGAGGACATTTGAACTATGAATTATGTATATATATTAATTACTAAAGATATTAAGATACCTAATTTGTAAAAGTGATTAGAATGATGATGTGAATTGGATTGTTTTGAGTAAATTTTCATTATTGAATATGTATTTGTAATTATTAAGCATGGGAGAATTTGTATATTGTTTGATCATAGTGAGGAAATAAGGTAGGTATTAGAAGTACTTTTATTTACAGGTTGAGATCTTAGGTGAGATGTGTAATTGCAGATGTTATGATGCCAGTTTTACATTTAGTTGTTAGTGCTTATAGGTTCTATGGGTGGTTGGTGTCCTTATGGCTACCCATCCCCTAAAACCATCAAGGCTTAGAAGTTGGGTCGTGACATCCACTCACCATAGTATAAAAGCAAGCTTATGTTCTTTCTTTCATTTGTTCTTTTGGAACCATATCTATCAAGTCTTTTGGTCTTTGAAAAACCTAGCCACCAAGGAGCTCTAAGGGGGAAGTAAGATCATCTTCTTCCTTTAGATTTCTCCTTAGCTTTTCCTTAAAACCTAGCCACTATGGAGACTTCCTATAGATTTTTTCGTGAGGAGGAGTTTGGAGCAAAAGATGAGAGAGCCAATTTAAGCCTTAAATCACTTAGGCCTCAAGGATTCTTTATGAGTTACATATATATATATATATATATATATATATATATATATATATATATATATATATATATATATATATATTTACTGTTCTTGTATGAAATTATGTTCTAGTTTTATTAGTAATTAGGTTTTTATGAATCTTACTCATAATTATGTATTAATTGATCTCATCTATGCTAAATTTAATATTTATCCTCTTTATATTGAATCTATGTACTTGTGCTTAATTCTTTAAGAGTTTTTCACCTCTAACATAATTTTAATGGCTTGAAAGACCTTGAAAGGATTTTAAGCCATTGACAGTGGATCTTGCATTATGAGTTAACTGAGGTGAAGAGATTTACCTGTAGGACTCCATTGGTAGCTAGAGCCTTAGAAAGCTATAGTTAGGAATTTTTAAAGAGCTTAATGCATCCATAGTTTGATGATCAAATGGAAGAGATTTCATTATGAGTTTGCTAGGATAGTGCCAATGAAGGTCTAAAGGTAGGGCATTATATAGCGCTAGGAAAAAGGAGTCAGTGTATAAAGTTAATTAAATGTCTTATTGTTTATTAATTGATATGTATGCCTAGTCAAAAGGATTAAAATTCTAGCTACTTGTGTTTACTTGTTATTTATTTAGTTTAGCTTAGCTTAGATTTAATTAGTTTTTAGAACCAAAATTTCTATTGTCTAAATAATCCGAGACCAGCTTTATTCTTGATATATTATCCTTTAATCCTTGTGGGATAGATAACTTTTCCTCATTAAAACTATAGACTACTCTAACTCATGCACTTGTATTACAAGCATAAAATGGAGCCAAGTTTTCTTTAGCTCTATGAACCGAGGCAAACATCATAGACTTTAGAGGTTATTTTGATAAGGTAATTATTAGGCTTGTCTGGTTGGACTCTAGTCTAACTGCATGCTAGTTGAGTCCATCGAGTTTAGGTAATGACACCTAACAACAATTGATTTGAAAATTTCAATTTTGAATTTTGTTTTTTTTTTTTTTTCTATAAGGTGGTTGTTGATTTGACTTTATTTCTCATTTACACAAAATCACCTTGATAAAATTTATATTATATTATATTTGAAAAATAAATTTTACCCAAAATGACTATTTAACTTTTCAATAGTGATAATTTATAAAATTTTACAAATCAAAGAAATTTGTCAATAATTATTAGCCATCAACTATTAGTTTCATCCTCTAAAGTTGATAATTATAAGCAATTATAAAAGAGCAACTAAATAATTTATTTCATGTTTCTTATTATTGATAATTTCTATACTTTATAAGCTTCATATATCTCTCTTTCTACAATTCTTATGTGGCATTAGAAAATAAAACATTCTTCAATCAAAGCACACACATTACTTCAATGAGAAAACTAATTAAAGCTCTCATTTATACTAATGAATATTGTGATTCTAAAATTTTAATATATAATTTTATATACATATTAAAAATCCCTATAATTTGAAAAAAAAAAAAAAAAGATATTACAAGCTATCATCTATTAAACAAAATCTTCTGCTAATTTTTTTTTCTCACATATGGAAATTAATCTTTATATTTTTGACAAAAATGTATTAAGAAAAAATATATATGAAAAAAGAAGATAAGAAAACTTATATTTTGTTGATCTTTCCACTAGAACATCCTAATTCCTCTCCAAAGCCACCAGTAGCAGGGCTTGAGAATTCACCAAATGTAATACAACTTTCTGTTGTATTATGTCCCTTTGTAATTTTTAGTTTCACATGGTCAGGCAATCTCAAAGTATACTTATCTTCCTCTTCTCTAGTCACGACTATAGAGTGTCCAGTTGAATGTGACCTTGAAAATCTCTCAATTTTTTCATGACTTTGCCTTTCTTCATCTGCATGATCATTAGCCATTAATCCTTCATCATTTCTCTCTTTAATTTCCTCACCATCATTCTCTGCATTTTCTCTAATATCAATACTTATAGCATGCTCTACCAACCCATTATTATTTTGATTTGTATTTCCATTATACATGCCATTGTTATGATCTTTTTCCAAAATTTCTCTTGGCAAATCAAGATTGCTACGACAAACAGGACATGTTTTATGAGATTGAAGCCAAAGATCAATACATTCTTGATGAAAAACATGATAACAAACTGTTAAAAGGCGAAGAAAATCATCATTTTCAAACTCTGCCAAGCAAATAGCACATTCAAGACCATATTTTTCATGTCGAAAATCTTTAACACTTGAATAACTAAATGATGGAAAAAGTTGAATTAATGAAGGATCAAGACCATTATTTGTAGGCGAACTACCTGGATTTACAATATTCCCTGAAGGGCTACGACGAAGATGCCAATTATTAATGATGCTCTCCATAAAACATCTACAAAAGTATATAGAAAAAAAGCCTATGAAAAAGAAAATAAGAAGAATTACTGTTAGAACTATAGTTATTGGAGGGGAAGTAAGATTTGTTGTTCCTTCTGGAGGTAATGGAGGATTTGATGACATTGAATGAAAAGCAACAGCAAAATAAGTGGCCGGAGATTAGATTTCTTCCGGCCTTAGAGTTTTGCATGGATGAATGAGTTCAATAAAGCAAAAAAACTTGAAGAAAAATAGACATTAGATTATTTCTTCACAGTATTAGGAAGAGAAAGAAACAAAGAGTTCGGACCTTTGAATGTGTCATATAAAAAATTTGGTTTAATTTTGGGAAAGAGATGTGGAAAGATAATTAGTTTTTTTTTTCCATGTGGTAGACTATAGCTATTGAGCGAGTCCTTATGAGAAGGTTGAGGTGCTATGTCTAAATATTACTAGCTTTGCATCCGTAAATTGCTCTATTTTGTGATTATTATTTTTTTTAGTAGTTCTTTTATAATTTATTTGAATTTCATTTTGCTTATACACACACACACACATCAAGTCACAATTAACAAACTCAATGTTTATTTAAGGTCACTATAACACCTTTTTGTTAATCATATTCTCTCTTTCATTCTCTAATCTAGGGATATAGTTTTACATTTTAATCCTCTTATTTAGAGTAAATTAATTTCATAAAATCTTTTCGAAGTCAATTGAAATCTTAGATTTCATGTTTAGTATGTGAAAAACATCATGAATTCAATTACGTGGAACAAAAAAAAAATTCTATTAAAATTAGTTGAATTAAAATAAAATCTAAAAAATTTATACAATTAAAAATTTTGGACAAACATATACTATCTCATTCTCTCTCTCATTCTCTCTCTCTTTGTAATCTTTCCCCTTTTTTTTCTTCTCTCTCACTTCCTCTATTTTTCTCTCTCCACCTCTTCTTTATCTCTTTTAATTTTTTTTTCTATTTGTCTTTCTCTCTTTATTTTCCTTTATAGGTATTTTAGAAAATTTTCATATATTTAATTGAATTCTAGATTTATTCTAAACATGAATTATGAAATATTTAATTGAATTCTGTATTTTAAGATTATCATATCAAATATGAAGATTCATTTTCATATAAATTGTAAAAATCTAAGGACAAGTGAATGATACATTTGTTTTTATATACTTGATAGGTGTAAATGAATTATATAATGAGCTAACCAATATATGTGCAATAATATTATAAAGATGAATGTATAAATACAACATTTATATCACTTATATGTATGTTTTGCAACTTATACAACATGAAAAAGTTTTTTTGAAATATAATAAATACACTAATATTCATATTAATTTGATATATTAATTGTCTTTCTCTTCTCTTTTTTCTCTCTGGTTCTCTTCTAGATTTTTTCTTTAAGCCACTAGCAATCTTCTCTTTTGATAAGTCATGGTTCATTTCCCTTTTTTACTTAAATATTTTTCTTCAATAAATATAAATCTATATCGATATGTTAATGTGTTTTTTTACAAAAAATTTATTATTGTTCTTATTGTTTTTTATTCCTTTGATGGGATTTATTATTTTTATTTTATAGAAGTAGTTTTTTCTTCTTTCGTAGAAGTATTTTATTCTCCTAAACTATTTATGCTCATTAAATTTTTCCATAGTTTTTAATTTGTTATTAATATTCAAATAATTAGAGTTATTTCAAAGACATAAAAATTGTCATTATTTGGGCTAATAGTCACCAAACAACGCAAATTTCCTACCATGTTACCAATTCTAAAGCTTTATTAATATGATTGGAGAATATTGAAAAACATTCAAGCCATTTTATTATATTTCTTGATATACTTTTATATTTTTTTCATATTAAGATGTACTTTTTTTTTTAAATTATGAATGAAAACTCATGATATTCCCTAAAAAAATTGCTATACTAGTATTATTATTAGAGTTAATTACAAAAAAAAAAAAAATCATCAACTTTCATGAAAATTGCAGATTTAACATAACCTTTTAATTTTGGCAATTGAGATTATCAACATTAAAATTTTTGCAAATTAGATCACGTGAATAGATTCCAGCTATTATCTATAGCCGGAGCCAACATGGCAATAATTTAATAATATATTATCCATGTCAACAAATTCAGCCATTAAAAGAAAAAAGCAAAAAAAAAAGACTTTTTTGACAAAATCATCAATCAATACAGTCTGAGAAATTGCATCCCTTTGAGGCATTTCATCGAACAGCTGAATTGCATCCCCTATCTCCATTCCTTATATACCCATCAATCATTGTGTTCCAAGACATTGAATTCTTGACCTTTAGCTTATAAAAAACACAATCTTGCTAGTTTTACATGGCCACATCTTGCATACATTTCAAAAAGTGTTATACCCACCATCATATTCCTCCATTATTTCATTTTTTATTTTATTGCCAAGTAATCATATTTAATTATATTCAACCCTAAATGCCACAACGACGATAATAACCCTCTTCTTAGAATAATCATTTGTTTGCTCTATCTGAGGAGGTCAGATTCAAGCCAGTGGAAAAAAGAATTAAGTCAAAATTCTCTGGGTTTGTTAAAAGTCGATCTCTCGCTCTATGGGCTTCTTATATCTATCATTAATTAACAATTAATTTTGACAAATACAAAAAATTTTGTTAATCAACAAGGAGAGATTTTGAGAAACCTAGAGAATTTTATTAATCAATAAAGAGAGAATTTTGACAAATTTAGAGATCAAATCAAGAAGCAAACCACCTAGAGCTTCAAATTAGAAACTAGAATCTTTTGTTGTTGCTACTTACTTTAGATTATAGAGCTCTAGCCCATCAATATCCCATCAAAGAAATACTTTGAACAATTAACACTTCGACCTCAATTTAAGAGGTGATCGATCGACAACGAATAAGCGGCGACAATCTTTATGTGAGTTTTTTAACAAAAAGAAAAGGATCTAGAGAGGGAGAGAGAGAGGGTATCTATGTAGGCATTTAACCAAAAAGAAAAGGATTGAGAGGGAGACAAAAATGGTCAGATTGATGAAGATAGAAAGAAGGAGTCTATTTGCTATCAAAGGGAGTAGAAAGAAAAAATAGAGTAAGAGAAAGATGAAGTGCGTGTTATGGGTTTCATGTAAGGGTGAGGGATGAATTTTTTATTACTAAAGAGGAAGAGTAGGTTTTTGAGGGAGAGAAGAGCAGATTTTTGTGGCACTGCTAGATTTGCTGACATGAATAATATATTATTAAATTATTACCACATTAGCTCCAATGATTAGACAATAGCTAAAATATGTTCTCGTGATATGATATGCAAAATTTTTAATGTTTGTGATCCCAATTGCCAAAATTAAAAGGTTATGCTAAACATGCAATTTTCATGAAAGTTGGTATTTTTTTTTTTTTTTTTTTGGTGACTAACCCTCATTATTATTTTAATATTAAAGCAAGCTTATATTATACATTGGTTTTTGTGCATATTATTAGTTCATTTCATTAATTAATTAATGTGATTAAAAATTGAATCATTTGAAAGGAGACTAAAAGATTTACGAAAATATAAAATGTCTTCTCCGTGATTTGGCTCTAGAACCATAAAGTTATAATAAGCTAAAGAGCAAATTTACTTCTCAATTAGACAAACCACTAAGGTAAAAATACAAAAGGAACTAATTATTAATACACCTTTGAAGTGTATCTTAACATATACTTTGATCCCTATAATTTTAGTATTAATAGTTTTATTTCCTTACATTTCCTTGAAACACAACACTTTAGTCTTCTCATTAAACTACAATTAGTACTCTATTAAAATTAAGTGAATTTTTTCAATTACAAGAAATTCTACTTATTCTTCTTCTTCCTTTTATCTTAAAAGAAAATATTTTTTTTGTTTTATAAGGACACAAATATTTATTGTTCTTATATTTTTATATTAAAAATTAATTTAAAAAATAATTTAATTTAATCTTATCAATATTTTTGTTTGATCATATTAACATTTAAAATTAAAAATAAAAAATTCCATAAATCAATTAATATTTGATGGGAATTTTTCCCCTAGTTGGATTGGAGCATCTCAAGCACTAAAGCTACCAATCAGCAAAGACCTAAAGAGCAGCAGTTACTGTCCTAGGCTCTAGCAGGCATGAGAACAGTGTTTGAACGTAAGAGATAGTGGTTTCTCATGGGCAAAGTTGGGTTGAGCCAAAGGTGCTGGACCTTGCTATAATTCCCCAAGATTAGGATAGCCATAATAGACATTTAGAGATAAGCATTGATGGAAAAGGTGTCTGTTGGAGGCTTAGCAAATAATGACAAGATAGGTGACAAAAGTGAGAAATACCAAAGAAAGAGCTATAGAGATTGTGATAAATGCTAGAGGTAATGCCATTTGTGATGTGCTTAAATAATGCTATTAATTAGCATAATATATCTTTAAGATTTATCCATCAAAAGTATTGTTTATATTTTATTTTCCTTTTTCTATTATTAATCCTTGTTTTTATAGTTTCTTTCAAGTTTTTCTAAGTTATTTTGAAGGTTTTTATTCAAATTTGAGGGATTCAAAAGTTTGGAGATCAGTTGGAATGAAATCAGAAGCAAGAAACTGTGAACCCTCATTTCAACACCTCTAAAATTAATTCTAAACCCACCGATACTAACCGAGATATTTTTGGCGCAATTAGATGCCTTTCTTACCCTGATCGGACCTCCTGTACCAGACAGTATTTTTCCAAACCTAACCAGATTTTCTTCCAAAATGACTGTTAAAATATTCTAAAATTAATTTCAAACTTATGACACTGACCAATAATTTTTTTGAGCTCTATAACTCCTGAAAACTTATCTGGAAGTTCCAAAACCTGACTGAGTGAAAAAGTAAAATTCCAGCCAGCATGCCCACCAAGGCCCAAGTAGCACTGGAGCCGGTCTGGGCGACATCAACGACCCTTCTGGCACATGCTGCCCAGCGGCACTGCTAGTACTTTCGATGGCGCGGGCCTCTTGCAGTTCCTAAAATACTCCCAAACCTATTTTTCTAGCCCTTTCTAGCCTTACCCCTATGGTTTTTTCACATTATCACTACCAAAACTACCCTCACATCCTTTTGCCTATAAATAGGCCCTCCCTCCTTCATTTCAAAACACACCAAAGTTGATATTAATAGTTATCTATCAACTTTCCTTCTTCTTCCTCCATCAACTCTCTAATTAATTAATTAATCATTTTAATTAATTAATTTCCTCACCCAAACCAAGTTAATTAATCATTTTAATTAACTAAAAATCTTTTTTTAATTACTTACAAGTTAATTAATCATTTTAATTAGCTAAAAATCTATTTTTTAATCACTTACAAGTTAATTAATTAATTAATCTTTTTAATTAATTACCTTTTTTAAAAAAATTAAATCAAAAATCTCTTTTTACTCATCTACTATTTTGATTAATTAATTAATCATTTTAATTAAATAATTCACTCATCAATCATTTTTCTTAATCAATCCACTTGCTCGGTCCAATAAAATGAAATTTCAGTGCGGCAAAACACTTTTTCCATCTCGTCCATCGAAATCCATGGTATTTTCATCAAATTCATTCTCCAAACCAAAAATCATTTTAATCATTCTATAAACCCCTCCACTTAATCGTGGAATGAACTACGTGAGTTTTGATCCCTATTCAAACGAGGTACGTAGGCATGTTTGGAATTTAAATCCAAACTTCAAATCTAATTTTTCAAATTAAGTTCATTTTCCATTTTTCTTAAATGTAATCAATTGTTCTTTTTTTATGATATTTGTAAAGGAAAATGTGGTCTTCCTAGAATCCTATAAGGGCTAGAGAAGGCATCCCATTTTTTATCAATGTAATTTTCTCAATTAGAATTAAGGAGTGATCATGTGGTTCCCCTAAATCTTTAAGGATTAGAGGGAATACTCTCCTTGAATTATAAATGTTTATTGTTTCATTAATTTTCATGCATTCATATTATGCCATATTCATGCATTTTATCTATAATTATCATCTTATAAATGTCATTCATGAAATCAATTTTTCTAAAGTCAAATTAAACTTAAGAGCCAAATTTAGATTATTTAAAACTAAAAACCTAATCCCTAAATTCAACTTGGTTCAAAGACTAGTGATTTTTATTCTTGGGCAAATTAATTAAAAATTAATGAATTGGAGTCAATTTGGGTTTTTTTTCTTAATGTTTTTCCCAATTAAATGGAATTAAGATGGCGATTCCCAAAATTATTTTTAAAATCAACTAATCTAAACCCGAGGGTTTCATTGTAAGTCTAAACCTAAATGAGCATCTCGGTTCCCTTTAGTGGACCAGGCCAGTGCTCGAGTGAGGCCTCACGGCTAGTAACTCCACTAGGGACTGGTTGCCACCATTTTTAAAAAAGGAAAATTAGAGGATTACTATTTGGTTAAGGAAAAATTTTTCCAAAATAATCTCTATTTGGCTCATTAAGTATAATTTGACTTTCATGCATCACTGCATCACTAATCATAATAAAGGCTCTTTGCCTAACCTTAACTTTAGGAAAACTTTCGGATGGCAAATAGCATTGGCTCGACACCTCTCTTTGAGTATGTTGGGAGATAGCGAAAGCGTTTCACTCCGCGACGAATCCCTAATCATTTGGTGGTGTAACGAGCAATTAGTACTTTTGGACCCATGCGAGACTCTTTGCCTCACATGTGGTTAGATATATCGACGATAATCAAACCACCCTTCACCTTTGTGCATATAGTCGCCATAGCCTTTGACCTTAGGTTCCATGTACCGTAATAATCGATACTCTTGCATGTTCATGAAACCTTTTTCAGCATGCATCACGTCATGATCATGCATACATGGGAAACTCGACAAGGTAAAACATGTCAAAGACCTAAACTGGTGGTCCGTTACCCCAAAATACCTCACACACCCACCCTATCAATATGTAAATCCAGTGACCAACCTTGTGGAGGGAATCATTTTCCCAACACAACTTTACATTTATGCCTTATTTTTCCTTCATAATTCTGTTTTCTTACCCAATTTTTTGTCTATTTTCTATTTCAAGGTACCAATGGCAAACACCTCTAGCCCCTTTGACCAAGACGCAATGAACTCCTTCTTTACCAATCTCCTTAAGAAACAAGAGGAAACCTTTCAAATTGCACTCACCATTGCCCTTAAAACCCAGGCCTACACCTTCACCAACGCTGTCAATGCCCAGTCTGCCACTTTCACTAGTGCTCTCAATTCCCAACGCTAATCAATCATTAATGAGGTCAAAGAAATGACTAATGCAACCATCGCTCCTCCTCCTACTCAACCTACTTCCAACCAAGTTGGGACTAGCCATGCCCCCATTTTCACTACCCCATTATCGATCTCATCGATAAGGGGAAAGCCCCTGAAATGCTCACCTCTCCTCCTTTGGATATGAATGCCATTGCTCCTGCTCCTACTGTGAATCCTTTTCAAAGTGGGGATTTCTCCAACTTTCCTAAGCCAAAAGACTAATGGATAAGTTTCAAACCATAGAAAGATCCATCAAGAATATCAAAAGGCATGAGGACATGATAGATGTCAACTCCCTTGCTCTCTTCCCAAATGCCATGGTTTCGCTCAAATTCAAAATGCCTATGATGGACAAGTTTAATGGCACCACTTGCTCCAAGACCCACCTTAAAATGTACGTGGGTGTCATGAGACCTTTTAGTGTGGATGATGAGCTCCTTGCTCAATTATTCCAACAGTCATTGATCGAAGCTGCAGTTAAGTGGTTATTAAATCTAGACCAAAATCATAAGAAAACTTGTCATGACATCTGTAATGCTTTAGTCAAGCAATACCATTATAATATTGAGGTGGATGTCACTCGACGAGATCTAAAAACCACTAAACAAAGCCAAAGAGAATCCTTCACTGCGTTCCTTATAAGGTGGAGGGCAAAAGCAATACAAATGGTGAACCATCAATCTGAGGAAGAACAAATTGACATCATTGTGAGGAATCTCCTCTCCTAATACCAAGTTCACTTACAAACTCAATATCTCCCAAACTTTAAGGCTCTCATTGCTACAGCCTCTAAAATCGAGGATTTGATACAGTCTGGTCAAATCAAGGATGAATCCTCGAGTTTGAGATGCCGCAAAAACACCAATTTCACCTCTAACACCACTCATTTTGCCCCTCAAAAGGGAGGTAAGATTGATACTATTTCTTATCATCAACCCATGCAATTGGCAAAAAGAAGTTTTCTAAATTGGGAATGCCTTTGAGCACTGTTTATAAGAAGGCCCTTGAAGCCCATCTCGTTAAACCCTTGGAGCTAAGACCGCTCTCAAATCCTTTGCCTAAGAATTATAATGCCAATGAGTGATGTGATTATCACCAAGGGCCCAGGCATAAAATGGATGCTTGTAAGGCTCTAACGCATTGAATCTAGGACCTAATAGATAGGGGGGATATCATTGCTCCAAGAGCGAAACCCAACATCACCACAAATCCATTGCCTAACCACCAAGCAAATGTCAACTTTATTTCTTCTGATGGACCAGGATTTGATCCTCTCTCCCTTGTCTACCCCACTTCAAGTTATTATTGTGTACTTGATCTAAATGACTTTGTCACCAAAGTCAATGCAATTACTCAAAATGGAAGAGTCCTCCCATCACCTCCACAACCCACAATTTCAAACCTAGTAAGTCATGTTATCCCTCCTCCTGTTGAAAAATTAAAACCCCATAATGAACCTGAGGACCCCATTCTCAAGTAATTGAAGAAAACCTAAGCAAACATATCAATATAGAGCCTCATCCAGTCCTCTTACCCTTATCGCCAAGCTCTTTGCAAGGCTTTGAACCAATGTTAAGCTCTTATTGATATCTCACCTGAGACCCTCATAGCATTTTTAATCAACACTACCAAATCCATGACCATTTCTTTTGGTGATCATGATATCCCTTATGGAGAAGAAAGCCATAACCATGCTCTCTACATCACAGTGATGACCCAAGGCAAAACTGTGCCTATGGTATTAGTAGATAATGGGTCTGCTTTGAACGTATGTCCACTGAAGGTGGCCAGCTGCCTAGGATTAGAGGCTTCATATTTCATTCCATCGGACCAAGTGGTGAGAGCATATGACAACACTAAGAGGGAAGTTTTGGGAGTGGCAAATCTTGATGTCATATTTGGACTAGTGACAATGCAAATCCCATTTCAAGTGACTAACGTCTCGACCTATTTCAATCTCCTACGTGGTAGACCATGGATCCACTAAGTCAAAGCAGTTCCTTCCTCCTTGCACTAGAAGTTGAAATTTCCCTATGGTACAAATATCATAACTGTCCAAGTTGATGTACATGGGAAGAGTGACATTCCAAAATCTATGCCAATCCTAGAAATCAAGCCCAAACCATCTCCCATTCCTCTATCTAGCTTCTCATTTGATACCATCTAGTTCATTCAAGGGGAAGGTAAAGAGTTTATTCCTTTTGACTTTGATCCATATAGTAATGTGGTAGTAGCTAACATGATGAAGAAAATGGATTATTTTATAAGTTTAGGACTTGGACGAAACCAACAAGGGATCACCCAATTTCCTGAGTATCCCACTGCCACTCCTCCTTTTGGTCTTGGCTATGTGCCCAAACCTGAAGATATTACAAAATTGGAGGAAAGAGCCAAATTGAGCACTGAGGCCAAAAGGCAAGGTGAGACTTATGATTGGCCTATGCGCCCCTATTTCAAAACTCTTAATGGGTATTTTATGAAAGAAGGAGAAGATTTCCCCTACTATGGCTTTCCTGAACCATGGTTCTATCCCATTTCTAAGAAACTAATCTATGGTTTTGAAATTTTCTTTGATATCAAGCTCAACCTAAGGGAGTGTGAGCCCATCTATCGATAGGAGGAGGATTGGGAAGCAAGAATAGAGCCCTCTCTTTTTGAGACCATCCACATGATCACCAACCACCAAGAACTTGATCCCATTAAGCTCATTCAACCATCCTAAGCACCACTGAATAACTGGTATTTTGAGAAGAGCACCGGTCCTGTTATGTCCTCATTCGAGTCCTCTGAGTTTAGTCTGAGTATAAGTCCCTTAAGTCCGATTGTGAGCCTATGGAGACCTTTTAGTCTTTTTTGTCCAATTTTGTAACCTATCTCCCAAGCTTGTCCTTTCAAAATGATGTAATCCATGATGATGGGACCTTTGTTTTCATTAAAGTGAACAAGTTTTCTACTTACTTTCCTGACTATCTATGCTCTTTATCATCTAACTCATCCTTAAATAAGAAATCTAAAAAAGAAAATTAAAAAGAAATAAAAAATGAAAAAGGCAAAGAACCAATAAATTATGGCATAGAGGAGTATCCTACAATTACATACATTGTATTTACATATTCTGACATATAAGCATTAGTTGAAAAAATTCGTGGGTTCATGGACTATTTTGTATGAGAGCCTAAGGACATGGTGGGGGTAGATCCAAGCATAGTAGTTCATAAGATCCTGCCTTACGAGAATGTGAAGCATGTAAAGCAGAATTTGAGAAGAATAAAGGCAAAATGGTATCTGAAGATCAAAGAGGAGGTTACCAAGTTGCTAGATAATGGGTTTATCGAACCCATCACTTACCCCTCATGGTTGGCCAACATAATGCCTATTCCTAAAAAGGATGGAAAGGTCTAAATGTGTGTTGATTACAGGGAGCTCAACAAAGCCTGCCCAAAGGATGATTTCCCTTTGCCGCATATTAATTTACTTATGGAGGCATGGCTAATGCATCATGGTCTCCTTGATCGATCTCTATGCGAGCCACAACCAGATCCATGTCTATGCTGTTAATAAGGAAAAGACATCCTTTGTGACAAAATGGGGCACCTATTACTATCGGGTAATGCCTTTTGGTTTGAAGAATGTTGGGGCAACTTATCAAAGAATGGCCACTACTATATTCCACGACATGATGCATAAGGATGTCGAGGTATATGTGGACAACGTGGTCATAAAGTTTGAAATTCATGAAGGTCATTTTGAAACTCTAGACCGATTCTTCACTAGGCTTAGACAGTATAACCTCAAGTTGAATCCAAGTAAATGCCTTTTTGGTGCCTCTTCATGTATTTTTGGGGCACCTAGTCAACCAAAAAGGTCTAGAGGTAGATCTAGCTAAGTCTAAGGCAATTATAGAAATGCCTCCCCCTAAAATTAAAAAAGAGATTAGAGGTTTACTAGGTCGCCTATAGTATATCAGCCGTTTCGTTGCACAACTGATAGATACCTATGGGCCAATTTTTAAATTACTAAGGAAAGGAGCCTCTAAGTAGTGGAATCAAGAATACTAAAAAGCCTTTGACAGAATCAAGGACTACCTCCTAAACCCGCCAATGTTGCAACCTCCAAGGCTAAGTTAGCCATTATTGCTCTACTTATTGGTAACATCGGAAGCTATAGGTGCAATGCTTGCTCAAAATGCTCTAGATTCACACAAGGAGAATGCCATTTACTACTTGAGTAAACGTATGCTGGCTCATAAGCTTAAGTATAACTAGATTGAGCAATTATGCCTACCCTTAGTCTGGGTATGCCATAAGCTCCAGCACTACCTATGCTCATACACTGCTCATGTGCTAGCTGACAGAAGCCCTTTGAAATTCCTTATAAAGAGGCCAGTTCTTGATAGCAAGATGGCGTGATGGATGGCAATTCTTGCAAAATTTGACCTAAAATATGTCCCAAAAAAAGTGGTTAAAGGAAGTATTATTATTGACCAGCTGGCTGCTGCCCCTGTGGGAGATGAGATATTTGAGCTTGAATTTCCTAATAAGGACATCTTGATTATAGATCCTGAAGTATGGAAGCTATTCTTTGATGGTGCCTCCAATAGTAAAGGCTACAGAGTTGGCATAGTTCTAGTTACCCCTAAAGGAGATCATTTGCCTATGGCGATCAAGCTAGCATTCGAGGTAACCAACAATGAAGCAAAATATGAGGCATGCATAGCTAGCCTAGAGGTGATAATTAACATGAGAATAAACTACTTTGAGGTCAATGGTGATTCTAACCTTATTGTTTCCCAAGCCTTTGGTAAGTGGAAAATTAGAGAAGAGCATTTGGTTTCTTACCATCAACGCTTGAATGACCTGGCGTAGAATTTTCATGAACTCTCCTTTCACTACTTGCCAAGGGCAAAGAATCAATTCGCCGATGCTTTAGCCACTTTAGCCTCAATGATCGACATGAGTGATAATGAGATACACAAGCCAGTTGTCATCGAAGTAAAAAAACAACCTGGATATTCTACCATGTGCATAAATCTCCAATTGGTTGATGCTAAGCCCTAGTTTTGGGACATCCTTAATTACATGCAGAATGGTAAGTATCCGAAAGGGGCCTTAAAAGCATATCGAAGAACCTTAAGGTAGCTGTCTGCTGGTTTTATACCTAATGGCGATGTGTTGTATAAAAGAGCCTGGGACAATATCCATCTGCGATGTGTGACCGAAGAAGAAGCCCAGCAAATTATGGAGTGGGTCCATGGCAGAGAAGAAGGCCCGCACATAAACAATGTAACTTTGGCACGAAAGATAGCGAACCCGGGCTACTTTTGGCTTATCATGAACAAGGACTATGCAAAGCATGTGCAGAAATGTCACAAATGTCAAATCTTTACCAAGCTCTAGCATCAGCCCCCTGTTCCTCTGAATCTGATAGCAACACCATGGCCTTTTGCTACCTGGGGTATAGATGTCATTAGGAGGATTTTCCCAAAGTCCTCTAGTGGACATGAGTACATTCTGGTGGCCGTAGACTACATTACAAAATGGATTGATGCAATGCCATATCAAGTCCTAAATGCAAAGAAGGTGGCACACTTCATCCAAACTAATATCCTTTATCGGTTCAAAATAATCACAGATAATGGCTCTCACATCACATAAAATTTATAACCATTGGGACAAAAATGTTTATATAGGCCGAATGCATTACCAAGGTAACAACTAAATTCTTCTTCTTTTCGCACTTTCCGTCTATTTCAGAAATATGTAAAAACATAGTTCGAATCAAGATTTTTCATGTAAATGCAACAAAAATCATCTTAGAATTTAAATTCATAAGAATCGGCCACTCTTGGTGTTATTTATACATAAAAATTCAACTTTTGAATCATAGAGCACAAAACCATGAGTTTTCTTATTTTTGGTATTTTCCAGTCATTTCAGAAATATATATACAGGTTATTTAAACTATTATTTTTTATTCAATCATAGAAAATATTAGTTTAGAACACATCCCTTCATGATTCAGCAGCCATAGATAGGGTTTATACAAAAAAATTCCAAGTTTAAAGGCTTAGGTGAAAAATTATGAGTTTTCACGCTTCCACACATTTCGTTCATTTCAGCGATAAACAGACACATGATTCAGATCATTATTTTTCATCTAAACAAAACAAATATCATATTAGAGCACTTATTCATACAAATCGACAGCCATATGTCCATTCAAGAATAAAATTTTCCAACTTCTAAGTTCCAACATGAAAACCTTGAACTCCTTTGTTTCTCAAAACTTTTCGGTCATCGCATAAATGTGCAGAAATATTATTTAATCCAATATTTTTCATCAAAAAAAATCAAAAATTAGTTTAGAACACAACCATGCACAAATCACGCACCCCCCCCCCCCCCCCCCCATGATGTTTATGCATTAAAATTGTGATTTTAAGTTATAGAATTCACCTTTGGAGAAATCTCGTGGAAAGAATCGTGTTTTCAGTAGAAAATAAATTTTCTCTCCCAAAAACTCACCCAAATAGACTTAAATATGTAAAAATCAGTAATCAATCAGTTCAAAATAATTTTTCTATAATTTATTTCATAGAAATCAGTTTAGAAATCGAAAGAGAATAAAAACTTACGATTACGGTCAAGAAATCACGAAACGGAAAGGTGTTTTCTTAATTTCGGTAGAAAGAAATATTTTGGGAGGATTTTTCTGCCAAGATACAGAAAGAATAAGAGAATGGCTGCTGGAACTTTGTTTTGGCCGAAATTTAGGTTATATATTAGGGTTTGGGTGAAATTTCCACTAATACCCTTAATGAACTAGGTTGGGAGGATTTTGGTGTAGTGGGCTTTTAGGTATTTGGGCTGTTTCTTTAAATTTTTGGCTGAATAAAAATTAAAATAAAAAGAATATTTTTCTTATTATTTCTGTAAGATTTCCCCCAAAAATATTTGTTTTAAAATATTTTAAAAATACTCATAAAATTATTTTATGCTTAAAAATTGTCTAATGCATGAAAATTCATTTTATTTAAAATAAATTCTTTTATGTAAATGTAATTCATGTAAATCATTTATTTCACAATAGCAACACATATTATGCATATTAAAATTAATTTAATATGCCACATACTCATCAATTACTTAGATCATAAATTTTCACACAAGCACACACTTAACCTTATTAGTTCTAAATCAAGTAATTTTTCATAAAAATTCCTAGGGTGGGTGTGGGTTGTTACACTTTATAAATACTATGGATTATAGGTTACACTATAAAGCACAGGAATTCCTTTTTGTCATTTGAAGTCTATAGTTGAGTTAAATATGCACTAATCATAAAAGCCTAACTCTTTTAGTTTGATGTATAACGTATGCATAATGACTATGGAAAAAGGAATAAGAATGTGAAATAACTAATATATGTGATTGAGCTATGTGCTACATTGAAATGGGATCATAAAGACAAACTATGTATATGAGACAATGACAGTACATGTTCAAAGTATATAAGTAGATATGTGTATATGTCTTACTAGGGGTAAATTTCCTAGTATAATTAACTATCAATGATTGATATGGTTTAGTGTACGTGATGTTTTGAAAACTATGTATATAGTGTGAACAATGATAAAGATATACTAAATCCTTTGCACTTATGACGTATATGCACAATAAGTGTGAACTAAATGCTGTTAAGTGAAAACCTAAATATGATTTCATGAAAACTTCATGAAATGTAAATAGTGATGTGAATAAGTATATCCATGCATATGCTAAAGTATGTGCAATGTTTAGGATATGAGATATTTTAAGGCAAGTTATATAATGATGGTGAGAGAAACTCAATGAATCTATAATATTGGATTATGAATGGATAGATTTTGAATATAGAAAATGTCATGTATGTACACATAGTAAAGAATTTAAATTGGAAAACAAGTGATACAATATTATAGTTCTTGAAAGTTGGAATGATTGATGTTTAAATTGCTCTTTAAAGCAATACAAATATATTTATATGTTAAATAGTGGGGTACTAATATTAGAAAAGACTAAAATAAAGCTCCAAAATAGAACCAAAAAGAATAGTCCATAAAAGTGCATAAAACATTGAATGAAAAACTTTGGAGCCTCCAAAATAGTTTTAAATGATTGAATTTAGGCCTAAAAGTGGGCAGTGTCAAGTAAATCCTGACACGATCATAGATCTCTAAATAAGCCTCAATTTGATATGTTATGGGCCTCGTAACTCATCTGTAACTGAGAGTTATGGCTTCCTGAAGTTGGACTACACAAAAGACTTATTCTTATATCGGTTAGACTGTCGCGATAACAAATGAGGTCGCAAAATGCACTATAGCTCTAGGTCCAGATATAGTGCCACGAACCTTAATGAGTCATAACTGAGTTGGGATACCAAATATGATAAGTTTAAAGCCCAAACATTGGAAGAAGATGGGAAGCCATGGGTGATTGCACGGCTGGAATAAGAGCAAATTAGAAATTCATCTAATAGCCTCCCACGGGTGAAGGCATGGCGGAGGTTTCACCCGTGGGAAGTTACATTCCTAGCCGTGTTGGAGCCTATACCCAGCTTAAAAAAAATTTGTGAAATTTCTTCTTGTGATCATATTTGCCTTCCTATGTTTTGCCCTTTTTTCTACTTGAACTATTGTTATCAAACGTTGGGGTGCATCTTGAATCTAATGAACTATTGTTATCAAACATTCTTATACTATTGAAATTATGGCTCAATTATGCTACCTAGCACTATCATGAATTCCTTTATTCGTGTTCTTGTAATGAGACTATTGAGAAGGTAAACTGGATTCTAGTCTTATATGTTTCCTTGACTGTGTTATGAAAGGTATCTAAGAGATAATGAATTGGTTTATGATATGTATAAACAAATTGTTAAATGATATATGAAATAGTTGAATGATATGTCTATAGGAAATTGTTAGAGGTTATGAACCATTAAGGTTATAAAACAAAAGATAATATTTAATAGTGGCCAAGTGGGAATACAAATGGTTCATATAGATATTACATATTGAGATATATATGAGATGGGCTAATGAAGGTATTATCAAATTTATGGTCTGGATGCCACCTTATAGAATTTGTATGTCACTTATGAAAATATCAAGTATAGTCAAAGGAAGACTATTAATCTAGTGTGATTTAAAGGAAGATCACTTCGTATTCAAAAAAAAAAGGAAGTGATAAGTCGTGTATGTGCTAAGATGACTTGTAAGAAAGGCAATTAGGTATGTGTGATAGAAAAGTTCTTAAAATCACTAAAGGAATAAAGTTGTGAGGTCAGTAAAAGACCAAAGTAGAATATGATTGATGTTGGATCATTCTACAAGAAAGGAGTATGAAATTGACAATTACAAGAAGGTATATATGATTAAGAAATAGCCTTTAAAAAGAACGTAAAGAACCAAGGATGGTTTCACTTGAAAAGGATAAGTCTAAGCTAAAAACAAATAGATGTAAAAACATAGATTGATTTTGGATAAAATACCTTATATCGAGAATGAGTTCACAATGGGAGAAATACCTATAAAATAAGAAAGGTATGAAATTGGAGGATTATATGTTAAATAGAAAAACAACTTGAATAAGGACAAGCAAAGTAATTGAGATGTGGAAAAGTAAAAATAGTAAATGATAAGAGAAAGAACATATGAGGAAATACAAGAATATATGAAGTATAAAATTAAAACAAGCTAAAGGAAACAAAAGTTATGACATAAAAGGAGCTTATGAAGTTAATTGACTGGATAAATCCATCCAAGAGAAGTATTCTATGATGAAATTAAATTAATCATGACATAGAATTGAATAAGTTAAGATAAATGCCATAAGAAATGGTAAGCTTTGAAAGTAACTCAAAGAAGAAAGGGTAAGATGGATTAAGTTTTAAGATGCAAAATATATAAAAAAAAAATGAGGCAAAGGAAGTTATAAATGTTGAAGAGAATGTAATATAAGGAATAAGATAATATGGATAAAGGACTTTATTGATAAGGATAAGATTATAGAAAGGTAAGTAGAAAAAAGTTATAGAGACAAGTGAATAATATGATAAGTTTATTTGAAATAAGATGAATACTTGAATATGGAAAGAAAAATTAGCCAATAAGGTGTTGCAATTGGGAATAGTCTTAGTGAATTATTTATTTGATGCAATATAGTCAATTGGATACAATGATGTTATTAATGTTGAGTAAAAATCAAAAGTATAAATGTTTATGAGTGATACAAAATTTAAATAGTATGAGAGATATATGAGTATGAAAGAATAGTATTGATGAAATTTTATCAAGAATGGTGTATGTACCAAATGAATTAGACCTAGAAATAAAGAGAATATGAAATTGTTAAGAAATGAGTGATTTGATGCAAAGTGTATAAAGAGATATATAATATGCCATGTGAAATCCTCAAGAAGAATATGACTTGTAGAAATATGAATATTATATTTAAAGTTATAATTATTACCCTAGTGAGGAACACTAGGAAGTGGAAAGATTCCCTATACTGAGAGGATGACTTTAAATGTTAATGTGAATGTTATGTTCTACTATAACAAATAAATGGTACCTACTCATTGGGGACAAGGCCTCTTAATAGGAAGGTAAATGAGATATGCCATTAGGTATGAAAGTCTAGAGATGAGAAAAATCTGCTAGATAAGAGATAATGGGATGAAATAAGATGGTCAAGGAAACAGATGCCTCTCTTATAACGCTATAGTAGCAATCTAAATGTCCAAAGGTGAAGGAGCTCACTCAAATTCTTACACTGTTTGACATATTGAAACAAGTTAAACAATATGAACTATTTTATAAGGAACTCAATATCCGAGGGAATTACTGATCAAATATAGCTTTTTGTTTAAAGGTCTATAAAGGCAATCATATAATTATGTCATGGATTCCTTGATAGATGCCTTTAAATGCCACTTGACTAGTGACAAGACAAGGCTAGTGGTACTAGTTTCCTAAGAATAATTCTTAGAAATAAAGAAAATAGTTTCATGCCGAGAATGATATACTCAAATGCAAAAGATGAAAGGTATTTCAAGGTAACCATAGATCAAATAAAGGCCTGAAGTTATATAGTAAAAAGGAAAAGAATTCGTTAAGATGAGAATGTGGATATGAGAAAAGGAAAGTTGACACAAGTCCAATAATAAAGATGCTCAAATTTATTGAAAAATGAAGTATGAAAGGAGGATAAGGAATATCATCTAAGTACTAAAAATTTTCATGGATCATAAAGGGATCATATATTTGAACAATAGAAATGAAGATTTAGATAACCATGTTAGGATATGCCAAGGGATCGCATTTATGGAGTGAAATTGTATTTCTTCATTGTACTTATCGAAACATAAGTCGGGGAACTAGAAAGAAAAATGAGTAATAACTTAATAGAGGAAACAAGTAAAGAAGAAAGAAATGCATAAGTATGAATGTCAATAAGAATCAACATTGAAGTGCATGACATGTACAATGATTAAGTTAATTGGATATATTATAAGAAGAACTTGAGAATTTACAAGACTATATGTGCCTTATTGAGCTCAACAAGAAAACCTTGTTGAGTGGTAAATAACTCTTCTTAGGAAGAGGAAAGGGAAAATCAAACTATAGGATACAAGGAACCAAAAAGGAGTTGGATTAGAATTGTAATGTAATTATACGAGATTTATTATGATAAATTTACTAAGTAAAGTAAAATGACAAAGAGTACAGTGTGAGATGGTTATTTGATAGTAGATATCTTGCCACCAAAGTGCTTTAATGATAATGTAATCTTTGAGATCAAAGAAGTTTTGGAATTTTTATATAGATGCATCAATATCATTTGTGAAATGGTTAGTAGAAATTTATCCTGCTTTATTGTGTGAGTGTGTAGACCCCTCCATATGATAATGTGCAACAAGATCTATTATTAAGAAGTTAAAAATAATTGCCCAACAACGAATTGATGAAATTAAGGAAAAAGTGAAAAGGAATCAAGTTTTAAATTTGAAGCAAAGGATAATGCTTATTAGTGTGAATATGACACAGATTAACTGTGTACGTAAGGAAATAACTATGTATCTAACTGTATGAGTGTGCATACAGACATATACATGAGCAAGCATGGAAATAGCTAGAATATTAAAATTAAGGAGCAATCGAGACACTTAGTAATGATAGAGAATCTATGAATATCTATATGTTGATTTGAGATTCTATAGAATTACAAAGATTTAATGTAAAATTGTGCAATTGGTATGTGGAGATAAGGCATATAACTTAATGAAAGATTTAAGGTGAGCTTTGTCATGTTTTTCATTTGTAAATAACTATGCATATATTGTATAGTTATTACATGGTCAAAGGATGATAAAATGATTGAAATTGTAGAA
Source organism: Reutealis trisperma (assembly GCA_947687605.1). NCBI lineage: Eukaryota > Viridiplantae > Streptophyta > Magnoliopsida > Malpighiales > Euphorbiaceae > Reutealis > Reutealis trisperma. Next base: position 9,341 of record CANTUT010000350.1, on the reverse strand, counting down.
AAAGCTTTAACAAAGGACAAATTGACTGAAAGTTGAGTTTGATAAAGTGAATAATTCTTTATAGACATACATAGTTAAGGCTTGATTAACTATGAAATAAACACTTCAATAATAAGTGAAGAGCAGAAATGGAAGTAATTTGTCTAAAGAGTTAGTACTCATTATTGGTAATAAATATTAAAAGTGACTGTGACCACAAGACATGGGATTATAGCATTTTAAGATACTCTTCTAGAAACTTACAAAGAAATGATGAGATCTTTGTATGATGCTCTAAGAATTTTAAAGTTATGATGCGTTGACACAAAGAAATAGACTTATAGTATGCGAAAGAAGAAAGGAGATATTACATATTTGATGGGCTAAAAAACCGATATAACATCGATTTCATAATAGATCTTACAATATAAGAATTGTTATTAAAGAGGACTCAATAAAGAAATTGGAATAGGAAAGATAGCAAGAAAATGATCAAAAATCCATTGAGCTAGTAAATGTATATGAGAAAACAATTGAGACATGTAGCCTAATTATTGCTAATTGCTTTATGAACCAAGAGTATATGTTTCAAAAATTCAAGGATGAATTTCCTAAATGGGGGTAAAATGTAATACCCAAGGTTTCCCTAACCTATTAGAGTTAGCAATGGAGAAACTATAATGTCCATATACCGTACCATTCAAAACCTTTCTAGCACACTAAGAACCATAAGAATATAATAAAAGGTAAATTCTAAATGAATAATGTGACAATGAGTAAGAAATGTAATTGATTTTGATAAGCACTTTTATGATAAAATAGAAGTCAAACTGAGTTTGACTTAATGGGACTATGTTAATAATTCATTTGAAATGTTAATCTAAAGTGCTTATGAATGGGCATTGACATCTCCTAAGACATTAGGAGATGATAATAGTGATATGAGAAGTTGAATTTAATCAAAGTTACAATAGTACAATGAAAGTCAAACTTAGTTTGACCAAGTGAGTCTATATGACTTACATATATGAACAATGATAATGAAAGGCTAGGAAATGTGTACTATATAGTGAACAAGATTTATCTAGTAATATTTAGTGTGTGTAGTGATATTGAAAGGTAGAATTATGTGTATTAAAGTGAAAGAAACAAAATGCGAAATGTATTAAGTTATCAAGCTTGAAATGTGTATATATGGATTCGTTAATGGGCTTTTAGACTCAAAAGCCCAAGCCCATTGAATGGCCGGCCCATAAGGCCCAAGGATGGATGAACATACACTTAACTCGAGTTAGAAATAGCTAACCAAGGTTAAGTTTGATGTTGGAAAAGCTAGCCACCATTTTTTACTAAGTTAATTCCTTTTCCAAATTGAAATCCCCTTTCATCTACACCAAAGTCTACATTCATTTTTGCTACTTCCAAAACCATATGATGAATGTCACAATTGTAAAGAAAATCCTAACCATCCAACTTGCAAATCATAGCCATCCATCAAGATTAAATCTTAGCCATTGGATCAAGCATGATCAAATCTTCACCATCCAACCAATCATATATATACGCAAATTTTATGTTGTAAACATCATTTTTCTTATCTCTACACCCAATTTCCACCATAACAAAAGAAGTTCTCTCTCTACACCAATAGCAATAAGAACCTTAGCAAACCAAAGCTAACCAAGGTGAGAAATCTTGTTCATCTTCTCTTTTATATGTTCTAAGGTTGATTTAGTATTTTAGTTGCATAAAATCCATCTTACACCATAAGGAAAAATTCGACCATAATAGTGAATGATTAAGGAAGTGTTTTAAATTCTAATTAGATACGTCTATAGTTATTTTAGATGAAGAACAATGATTTAGAAGTGTCAAAATGAATTAGGAAAGCTTGATTCAAGACTTAAAAGTCTTAATAGCATGAAATTAGTCTAAAAGGGGAAATTGATGTTCTAATACTAGATATTGGCAATTGAATGATCATATAGGTTGTATTTTATGCTAATTTCATAATTCAATAATAAATTTGAAGATTGGATGAGGAATTAATAGTTTTTCCCAAATTCTAGGGTTAATGGAAAAATTGAAAATTTTGAGAATCAAACTTGAATTCATGAAATTAAAGGGAAGATTAAGCTTAAGAATGGTGTAACATGATTTGTAAAATGTTAATTTTGAAATTCAATTGATAGAAGTGATTTCCCCGAAGTTAATGAACTACGTTCATTTATGGAATTTGATTGTGGAAGTAGAATTAATTCCATTGAATATTAGAAATTATTTAAATTGATTATACTCAAAGTTGAATTGTGAAATTGGGAGAAAAGGAATTATCTTTCCATAAGTGAATACTTTTGGCTATTTGAAAGGTAACTAAGGGAATGTGTTAAAAACTAGTAACAAGTTGAAATGTGAAATAGGGAGGAAAGGAATTATCTTTCCTTAAGTGAATACTTTTGGCTATTTGAAAGATAACTAAGGGAAAGTGTTAAAAATTAGTAACAAGTGTATGTATAGTGTGTCATGACCTCAAAAGTAACAAGTTAGTACTATAATGAATAAGTTAAATTTACACTAATGTCATAATAAGGAAGTAATTGACGTATAAATGAAACGCGAATGTGTAGAATCTAAAAGCAAGGACAAGGACACTGTCTAAGTGTGTGAGGAGCGCCACTCGCATCAAATTTAAATGTAAATATGAGCAAAGGAGTTCAAGGTGAGTACTTAATAATATAATATGACTTTGTGCCATTTGCTTTGAACCTTTATTGGTCAAACCATAATCGTTGAAATATTTCAATTCCTTGACGTGCTTGAATTGCCATTGAATATTGAGCAATTTGATATGATGCTTCTTGATAACATTTGACTATTGTGAACCTATCATGTTGACTTCATAATGTGATCATTGAATTCCTTACCGTGAAACTTACATGAACTTTCCTTTTAGTACCTATTGATAAGTAGAAATACCCTTATGATGTAGGGAAATACATCAAACTATGTGCACTTGGTATAAGCCTGCAGGTAGGGTGAGAGTATCCAACCTCTATTAGGGGGGAACGCCTAACCATAAGACCTTATCAGTTTTGCGTAATGTGATACATGTGAATGAGTAAGGTTTACGCTGCCACTCCTGAATTTATATGTGTGGGAAGCATTCTACTTCCAACAAAATATTATTTTTACTAAAAATGTTGTTTCCATCTCAAATGAGAATTGAATCATAATGACAACATTGATTAAAAATCATTCCATTGCCATAAAGAGCTCTTCTTGATAATGGCCTTTGTACTCACTATTTATAGTGTACTATTATTTACTCATTCAGTTTTGTCTCACCCTTTAGTTGTCTAAATTTTCCAGGCTAGATCGACAAGTCAACAAGGTAAATTCCATGCCATATTCTTCTGCTTGGAAGTTGCTCTACTAGTTTCAAGTATTATGATTATTGACTATGAAGACCACTGTTTTAGAGCTCTATGGTAGTCAAAGGTTTAGTACTAAAATGTTATAGGGTTTATATGTGTTGTAAATAATATTGTAATCACTATTACAATAGTGTATGATGCTACAAACATTTAATTAATGATATGAAATACAAGGGAAATTTATGAGTTGTGTCTATGAATGGCGTTATAAGCCAACGAGGAAATGACAAACAAATAATGGATAACAAGGAAAAGTAATTAGGTTATGATCTTGGGATAAGGTCCCATATGATAAATGGTAAAGGATTATAAGTTAAACGGGTCTTCACACTTTTGGTATGGGTCATATTCACAACCATATGTTCCCAACTCTTAAGAAGTGACCTAATGACTACCTTAATCTATTGTTCATTAGTCAAGATATGAGCTGCTAAGTTGAGTTCTCTTATCATTTTCCTCATCTCTGTGAGGTGTTGCTTCATAGTGTGGTTTAGGCACATCTTATAGCTTCCAAACTTAATGACCAGTTCATGTAGCCTAGTCACAGAAAGCTCAACATATTTAGCTTTCAAAGCATTCCACATCTCATGAACAATCTTATATGTCCCATACTCAATCAACAAGTAATCTTGCATACAGCTCAACAACATTATGTGAGCAAGAGGGTTCTTTCACTTCCAAGCAGCATATACTTCACCATCTCTCTTATGCTGAGCAGTAGTTCCAACTTCAAGTGCATCCATTACATGGTTCAATGTCTCGATAACATCCTGTACCTCAAGGATATATTGAACTTTGCGATGCCATATTTCATAATTATCACATTCAACTTCTCACCCTTGTTCAATTCAGCTATAATTTTTTTAGTAACCGATGACATTTTCAACTACACACAAAGATATTAAACAAGCTTATAAACAATTTATGGCACATTATATGAAAACAACAATAAATTATTGCAATCATTGACGTATTAAATTTCAATTGTACTTGAAGAAAAAGTTCACTAGGTTCCCAATCAACTTCTCATGCGATTTCAATTAGTACATAATATTGCAAACCTCATATTCCCAAAAGTATGAAATTACTTACATTCCAAAAAATTTTATCAACAAATAATATTTATAATCCTCCCACTCAATTTAAACCATAAATTGCAACCAAAATACAAACACATGAGTCTAAATTTTAAGGATAAAAAAAAAAAGAAATAAATTATAGCTATAAATTTATCCATATATTTTAGTTGATTAATTTAAATAACATTTGTTTAAATTTAAAATTTAAACTAATCAAATAATATTTAAATTAATTCAAGAATTCAAATAACATATTACAGAAACGTGCTATCATATATACTAAACAAATCCAGTATATCAAGGTTGTAATTAATTTAATAAATGATAACATTAATTTTCTTAATTTATTTTAATCAATTTTAAGAAATTAATTCACCAAAAATACAAGGAGATTATCAAAAATCATAAAAATAGTACCAAAATGACTATTACATAGAGTAATAATTTTATAAAAAAAAAAGAATTTTTTCTCAATCCATAAATATGTTTCAAAATTTTTATTATTTTATAGAAGAGGACAATCAAAATAAATATTTTATTTTGTGTCATTCAAAAAATATTTAAAAGATCTCAGAAAATAGGAAATTAAAAATTAAATCCTCTGGTGGCTGAATGGTCCAAAATTGAGACACGTGGCAGAGGCAAGAAACCGTATCACTGTGGACAGGTGTATGGACACATGGACCAATCATGATGTAAAATGTGGACCAACAATGTGTTGACACATTGCTACCTGACAAAAAGATATTGATACATGGCATAAAGAATCTGCCATGACTTTTCTAGCGCGTGTTGTGCACACACCATCGTGGAAGCTTTGGAAGCCTATGAAATTCTTCCTATCCCCTTATTTTTTACCATCCAGAGTTCATTGGTGCAGTTGTTTTCCATTTTTGAGAACTAGATTTTTGTGTTTGGCAAACAAACAATGGGATTGAGACTAAAAAAGAAAAATAAAACAGATTCATCTTCTTTAAATTTCCAAAAATCAATTTTCAAACTCTCAACTTTGAAACCTCATAACTCTTTCAATTCTTAATAAAAATTTGTGTTCTTTATATCAATTTAAAGCTCTCAAAATGAACTTTCAATAAACATTAAAATCATTCCATTTCATTAAGTGTACAAAGAGTAATAAAGCATGAAAGATAGTTAAATAATCATCTTCAAAAAGTTTAAAATTATGCAAAAAAACACATATAATCTTTTTTTGTGATTTCTAATACATATCATACACATAGGAAACAAGCAATTAAGGCTCTAATGCCACTGATAAAAAAAAAAAATTTAATCCAAATTTTCACAATCAATTCAATCCTAATGATTACATAACCATGCTTGAATCACTACTATATGATTAAATTGAGTTTAAAGGTTACCTCCTTCAATTCAGAAATCAATAATATTGATGATTATGCTTTAGAAAACTCCGCACCAAAAACAAACAATAACACAAACACAGCACACCTTGTTCACAAACACAGCGTGAACTTTGATTGATGTAAATAGTCATATTGGAACCACAATAACCGGGAACCAGCTCAATTTCGTAATACAGGAACCTCTGATTGTAGAGCAATTATTTTTTAATGCACTATTTTCTTTTAATTCACAGAGAGATAATTTTGGTGGTTGAGAGATAAAGAGATAAAAAGAGTCTATTTTTTTATCTGCAAAGAACGTATCTCTATTTCTGAAGATAATCCCCACAATTATCTTGTTTAATTATCTCTTAGATAATTATTTAAATTATCCTTTTAATTATCTCTTAATTATCTCTCTGATAATTATTTATATTATCTTTTAGTTAAATATCAAATAATTACTTAAATTATTTGAATATTTATCTTAATTATTTAAATTTAAATTTCACCAATGAATTAATTTGAGTTTCTAACCGGATTGGGTCAACCCATATGGGTGCAAGAAAACCAACTCATTTTCCAACAAAAGGAGAACATATTTCCATGTAAAGTTATTATTTTAAAACAATTACAATTTGAGATATTACAATTTGTTACCACTTTAGTTTTTTTTTTTATTTTTAAAATTAAAAATTAATTTTGGTTTTATGTTACATGTTTTTTAAAAACCGTTTTTATTTATTGTTAAAACTTTTTTTTTTCAGCACTAACTATGCTCAAATCCGAAAAAGATGAAATCCAATTATTGCTAATAAAAAATTCATTAAAATAATTAAAATTAAAATATTTTTATTAAAATTTATAATTTCCTTTGTTTTCTCACTAATAAAACAAGAAAGTTTAAATAAATTTCAATACAGAATTATCAAGTCAACAAAAGTAAATAAATTGAAATTTTTATTGAAAACAATTTATCAATAAATTG
>CANTUT010000349.1:237500-380000 GCA_947687605.1 Reutealis trisperma | reverse complement strand
GTGCTTTCTATGTTATTTTCTTCATCTTTACCATATAACTGTAATAATCATACCACTCTATTTTCTCATATATATCCATCATTTGAAAAACAATAATGTTGCAAACCTCCATCTAGTTACCTTCCTCTAATGGCTCAATCCTCTTGATTGATGGGTTGATTTTCTTCGCACAGTAATGGGTAAATCAATTTGGATAGATGGCCTTGCAACCTAGACTATGCTCATTTTCTATCGTCCTTGTATTGCTGTAAATGATCATCTTTCAAGCACTCAACTAACCATAGATCCTCAAGTCTCTACTTTTAAATCTTCTTCCTTTTCGCTTTATAATGATGTATATGATCATCCAGGTGAGTTCTTGCCTTTCAGCACTTTATGTATAGGAAGAATAGGGTTGTGCTATGAGAGTTGTGGCCTCCTATTGAGCCCAATGCTCCTTGGTGGGAATTTCCTCCTAAATATTCCCGAAAGATTCATATGGACAAGGAAGATTGGGATAAGAATTGCCTCAAAGAGTTGCACCAAAGGGATCTTATCAAAATTAAGGGATCTTTCCTCTAGCCTTTATGGGTTTTAGGAAAAGCACACATTCCCCAAATATAATCTAAACAACTAAGGTAAGAAAAAGTAATAAAACAATTGTAATAAAAAAAAAAGAACTAAACACTTGACTTTTATTTAACAAAAGCAATTTCAATCCTAAACTATGTGAAGAAGGTGATAGAAGTTGTTAATTTTAGCGGAGTTGAATGCCTTAGAGACGGCAAGCCTACGTATCCCTTTGAATAAGAATCAAACCCCACGCAGTTCTTCCTTCTTGCGAAGGAGGGGTTTTTAAGTCATTGCCTTTGTTATTATATTTTGATTGATTTTAAGAACTTAGGGGATTTGTTAATTAGATTAGATTTTAATTAACAAAATTTAGATTTTTTCATATTTAGATCTTAAAATTGGAATTGAAAAGGAAAAGGAACAAACTTTTACCTTTGGCTTTCGGCAGCAAGGAATGTAGGGAGCGAGCTTTACACCAGATTTAAGTTTCACCTTTTCTTACAGATGGCACGAGAACTTCTTTTGGAAGAAGAACTCTTGAATGGCATGAACTCTTCTTGGAGGGATTTGGATCACACCTTTGCTTGAGAACCACGAATTCCCTTTGAAAGAAACAACTTGAATTGCACTTTTTCTTGATTAGGAAGCTTAGAGATAGGGTTTGAGATGATTAGGAGGCTTATGAATAGGGTTTGAGATGATTAGGAAGCTTAATGAATAAGGTTTGAGGTGATTATGAAACTTATGAATAAGGTTTGAGGTGATGGAAGAAGTTTTGGAATGGGATTTGAAAGATTTAGAGGTTTAGAAAGAGGGTTTTGATGATTGGAAAGCTTAGAAATAGGGTTTAGAAAACTTTAAGGAGAGTATAGAAGTATGTAATTGTTTGTGGAAGTTGTTAGGAGGTGTAAGGTATTTATAGGGGCAGTCTAGAGGCTTAAAAGTGTGAATTTTTGGTGTGTGAAGCAGGAAAAGCGCGCTGCGGTAACTCGTTAGAGGTTGTGGTAACCGCAGAGCCTCTGCGGCAGCCAAATTGGCTCCACAAGGACACCTACAAAAATCAAAGTGGTGGCTGCAGTTACCGCAGCTACCTGCGAGTTACCGCAGTTGGCCCGCAGGCTGTCACACCTCTTTTTTTGGCCCATTTTTATCCGTTCTTGATCCGAATTAGGCCCGGTTTGAATTTATGGGTTCATGATAGAGTGCTGGTCGTTTGAAATGATCAATTCAAAAAATTTATTTTTCAATAGGGTGTTGCCTCGCACCCCGCAAGGGGTGCTGCCCCCTTGACCCCCTGCCCGTTAACCGGTTAGCGGGACCGCCATATGCGTAGCGCACTAATCTTATTAAGTGTTAAGCTACATTTGGATCCTAAGGGTGCAAATTTGAGGGTTTATAGCTACCCCCTCATCAGAATTGGCTTTGAGCAAAAGGCGATTCTGATGATAGTGAACCTTAAGAAAAGATGCCATGTCAGACTCTGGGTTTGTGCTTGTGCCATGTCAGATTTTTGGCTTATGTGTTCTTATGTCACATCATATTTTGGGTAATGCCATGTCAGACTCTGGGCTTGTGCCATGTCAGATCTGGGCTTATGATATCTACTTATGTTTGTCATGTATGAAGGCATTGATGCTTTATGCAAATTGAACCTTGTGATGGGTAAACATGATATAAGAATATGAACCTTTTGGGAGGGCTCCCTATGATAAATGAGGGTTTTGTCAATGGCTATCCATTCGACCTTTGACATTGAATGTGAGAATGATTTTGGTATATTGCAATTAAAGCTATCTGTTTGGCCTAAATGTTGGAGGTAAAAATGCTTTTGGTGAATTTCAATCAAGGCTATCTGTCCAGCCTAGACTTTAAGATTTAAAGATTTGGTCCACCTATAAGGGGGAGATTTGGGAATTCAAACTGACTTAGCGAGGCCACCTATTTGGCCTTACTATTAGGGAGGCTGTGATCAAAGTTATCTGTTTGACTTTGATGTTCGAAAGCATCGGGATCAAAGCTATCTGTTCGGCTTTAGTGTTTGGAAGGATTGAGATCAAAGCTATCTATTTGACTTTGGTGTTGGGAAGATTGGGATTAAAGCTATCTGTTCGGCTTTGGTGTTGGAAAGATTGGGATCAAAGCTATTTGTTTGGCTTTAGTGTTTTGGGAGGATTGAGATCAAAGTTATCTGTTTGGCTTTAATATTGTGGGATTTAGAGAAGGTTATATCTTTGAAAGATGAGGGGTGTGGGAATGTCAGCATGGGAGGCTTGACTCGGTTTGCCAATGGAGAGTTACGATTAAGGTCCAGCCTTTATAAGGGAAGGTATAGGCTAAAGATTGGCCATTAGGAGGGTAGGTCAGATAGATCTTTAGAAGGATAGATTGGCCTTGAGATGTTAGGTGAGGTTGTGTTTGGTTCCAGATCAAGTCAAGGATTGTCATTTGAAAATTCAGGTTGCAAGATTTGAGCAAAGATGGTCGACCTAATACAGTGTCTATGACAGTGGAGTCATTAGTTGAGCTAAATTGATAAAGAGACCTTGAGCTTAAAAGAGTCTGTAAGTATTCCAAAGGCGGCAGTTTAGCTAAGAAACTTAGGCTTTGATGATGGGCCTTAGTTTTGCTAATAAGTCCAAGCCTTGATATTTTGCTAATGAATTTGATAATAATATACCCACGATGCATAATCTTTAGAAGGATGGGATGGTTGATTACTTGAAGAGATAGTAGGCCTTAATCAATGAGTTAAGGGTAAAGGTGTTTTTGAAAGAGATAGGTAGGATGCCACCTTGTGAGTTGACTCAGCAAGTTAGACACATAGACTAAGAGGTGAGACTAAACTTTGATTGATGCGATAATGGTAGAATGAGACACAAAAGGCTAAAAACTCTAAGCAAAAGTGGTGAAAACACTTAATCGGGTATGACTCTATGAAAGTTAAGACTAACAAAATGACTATCTTTGGATGAGATAGGACTAACGGACTAGATAGTGCATTTAATTTTGAATGAAACAAAGCTCCATCTTGAATTGTTGCTTTGAGTTAATTCCATCTTTGGCTAAGCTACTTTTATGGGTTTTGATTACTTGCTCTAGGTGGCCCTTTTGAGTTCCTTTTTTTTTTTCTTTTTTGATTTTTTTCCTCTCTTTTCTTTTGAATTTTCCTTTTTTTTTTTTGGTTGGCAAGGCTATTTGTTTCGTCTTGCTTGGAAAAGTCTGATTCTGTTTGGATCATGGGTTAGATTTCTGGTTTTCCTTCCCTTTTCAGTTAGCAAAGCTATCTGTTCTACTTTACTTGTGAAGATGATTGAGGATTTCCCCCAGCTTGTAGCGAGGATGGGAGCTTTGGTGTTTTGCAAAACACTTAAAAAGGGGTGTCAGCTTAGAGAGAATGTGACATGGATATCCACTTGGGGAATCTGAATGTTTTCCAAGGAATTGCAATTTTGGTGAATGCTACCTTTAATGATCATTTGTTATGGCCTTATATGAATTCTTGATCCTTTGCATGTGATTCCTTATTAGCACAAAAATTCATTATTTCATTCAAATTGGATGAAAAGAAATACATAAAGAAAGGAACTTTATTAAATAATGTCATCTTTCTTTATTATAATAAGAATGACTTCAACAAACTCAATAGGATGACTCTGATAAATAGACTTAAATAAGATGACTCTGACAAATAGACTTTAAAAAAGATGACACTGATAGACAGACTTGAAAAAAAGATGACTCTGATAGTCAAACTAAAAAAAAATGACTCTGATAGTCAAACTAAAAAAGATGACTTTAACTTAAACGATGACTCGGACTTTAATGACTTAGACTCTGACTAGTATCCTTTTTGCCATGTTGACTCACTAGGTAGCTTGAAAGGTTGATGGGTAAAAGAGGTATTTATTGCCAATGAGGTTTTGGACTGATTCTAGATAAGTCAGGTTTAGCTAGAGTCAAACTCTTCAATGTTGGGTTTATGTTCTTCCTTAATGGCAACAATCTTTGATTTGCTTTGGAGGTGATCTTCAACCTTGGATGCAGTTGCAATCAATGCTTTGAAAGTGGGTAGGCATTGTGTTAATAAGAGATTTTGATAGTTCGGAAGCAGATTCTTGACAAAGATATCCACTTGTTCTTACTTAGTTGGCCTATTTACCATTAGAGCAGCTTTGGCCCTCTACCTTGTAAGGAATGCAGAGAAGGTCTCATTCAAAAGCTGTTTAATGCTTTCTAAATCTCTCCTTGTAATGTCCACTTCAATATTGTAATGGTACTGTTTAACAAATGCATTACAAATGTCCTTCCAAGTCTATTTTTAGGTGTCATCCAAGTTAATAAACCATCATAGGACGGGATCAGTAAGGGTTTGCTAAAGTTGAGTAAGGAGCTTATTGTTTATACCAAAGGATGCATTGCCCCCACGTACATCTTTAAATGGATCTTGGAGCAAATGGTACCATTAAATCTGTCCAAATTCGATATCTTGAACTTTGGTGGTAATTGGGCATTGGGGAAGAGGCTTAATGAACTTGTATCAACCATGCCTTCCTTCTTTTTCAAACTTTTTATTCACTTTTCCATGACTTCCAGTTTGGTTAGGAAAACACCAAGCCTAGGATTACATATGGCTTCTCTCCCTTGGAAAGGATCCATAGGAATGGAGGTGATTTGTGATTGTTTAGTGGGTGCTAGATGAGAGAGAGTGTTTGTTTAAAGGATATTAGGTGAGGAAAGTGGTGGAGATGTTGGCTTGATGGAGGAAATAGAAGCATGGGCTTGAACTGATGTCAAATTTTAGTCTAGTTTGATTGGATTTTGGAGAGTGGGATTTGGGGTTTGATTTATGCCAACCCGACTTAGCATGTCTTGGACATCATTTAATATGGCTTCTCTTTGGGCATACAATTGGGTATGAATTTGGGCAATTTTTCTCTTGAACATCTCTTCTTGTCGTTTCAATAGTTTGGCCAAAATCTTATCTATGACATCTTTGTCGAATCCAGTAGACATCTTGCAACCTTTTGAAAGGGAAAAGGAGCTGTGTTAGTATCAAGCTTTAGGAAAAATGGTGGGGTATGACAAACTAAGGACCTTAGGTTTAATGATAATGGATGATGGTGTCTTATGGTTAGGTTAATAGTATATGGGTAAAGATGAGGTAGCGGTGTGTGATGTTAGCTAGGTCGGTATTTAGCTAGGGTAGCTAGGTTAGATTTTAGCTTTGAATAGCTAGGTCAAAATTTAGCTTTGGATGTTTAGGTTAGATTTTAGTTTTGAGTAGCTATGTCAGCTTTTAGCTTGGGTGACTAGGTTAGATTTTAATTTTGAGTGGCTAGGTCAAAATTTAGTTTTGAGTTGCTAGGTCAGATTTTAGCTTTGGGTGACTAGGTCAGCTTTGAGTGGCTAGGTCAAAATTTAGCTTTGAGTTATTAGGTCAGATTTTAACTTTGGGTGACTAGGTAAGCTTTGAGTGGCTAGGTCAGAATTTAGCTTTGAGTTGCTAGGTCAAATTTTAACTTTAAGTTGCTAGGTCAGATTTTAGTTTTGAGTGACTAGGTCAGAATTTAGCTTTGAGTTGCTAGGTCAGATTTTAGCTTTGAGTGACTATGTCAGAATTTAGCTTTGAGTGGCTAGGTCAAAATTTAGCTTTGAGTTGCTAGGTTAGATTTTAGTTTTGAGTGACTAGGTCAGAATTTAGCTTTGAGTGACTAGGTCAGAATTTAGCTTTGAGCGGCTAGATCAGATTTTAGCCTTGAAGGCTAGGTCAGAGTTTAGCCTTGAGTAATTGGGATTGTGATTTAGGAATGGTTTACCAAGGGCTTAAGGATAGAGTGATCATGGGTTTTGAGATTGGATGTACTATGGATTTGGATGTTAGGTGGACCATGGGTTTGGTGATAGTTGGATAATGAGTTTAATTGGGCTGGACCATGGGCTTAGATGGGCCATGGATTTGGATAGTAATATAAAAGATGAAACCAATTCAGGATTTAGTTTGGCTAAGGACTATGGATAAGAATGAAGCTACGTCAGTGTTTAGCTTTGGTAAGGATTATTGATAAGAATGAAGCTAGGTCAGTATTTAGCTTTGGTAAGGATTATTGAGGATAAAGCTAGATCAGTGTTTAGCTTAGGTAAGGAAGAAGAAAGCTAGGTCAGTGTTTAGCCTGGGTAAGAATTGTGAATGAGGATGAGGGTACTATAGATGGGTTTATTTTTACCATACGTTTGACAAAGGTTAAGGTGAACCATGAGTTTTGGGTTTTGACCATAGATTTAGGTGGACCATGAGTTTTGGGTTTTGACCATGGGTTTAGGTGGACCATAGGTTTTAGGTGTGAAGATGTTTGGATAGGTTTTAGACTCTTCACAAGGTTCAAGCTATGCATGCATGTATGAATGATTGAAAAAGGTTTCATGAAATACCAAGTTTAGTATTATGGTTCATACAATCCTAAAGGAATGTTATATAAGTCATAATATAAAAGGGTAAGGGTGGTTTGAAAGGAACCCATCACACTAGAGATGTGATATACCTAACCACATGTGAGTCAAGGAGCCTTGCGTGGATCCAACAGCATGTGCATACTCATTACACCTCTAAAAGGATTAAAGGATACGTCGTGGGCTGAATGATTTCACTATCGGCAAGCAAACCTAAGGAAGGTTGCCCACTCGATGTTACTATCTATCCCTTGTTTTCCTAAGAAACTAGGGTTTTGGACAAGGAGCCCAATGTAGTGATGCATGAAAGGCTATCTTATACTAAAAGCCAAACTTTTGTTTTACCAAGAGTAGTCCACTTTTATCTTTTATTTTCAAAAAGATTTTGGCTTCCCCAGTAAAGTCGCCAACTATGACATCTCGGCCGAGCACTGGTTTGATCTGCTGAAGGGAATTGAAATGTTTATTGGGGAGAAACATCATGATTGGAACTTGCTATGAGTTCAGACAATTGTAGTTTGTAAGTTGTAATTTGCAAAAGGAATCGCCACTTTAATTTTGTTTATTTTATTTGGGAGAATTAAAGGAAAAACCCAATTTGATTATGTCCAAAATTATACTATTTATCCCAAGGAAAAGCACTAGTCCTCGAATGACCAAAGAAGGCTCGAGGACTAGTTTTGGTTCAAACAATATAAAAAATTTAGTTTAGCTTAAATACAAAATAGCTTTTGTAAAAAAAAAAAGAAGTTTTTATGTATGTATGAACAGATATAATATGATGTATGAAACAAATATTACTCATGCAATGTATGGCAAATATGAGATAATGATAAAATGCGAAAAATAAAGGAAAACTACTTAAAATTATTACAAGTTAAAATATCAAAATTAGGGGATCTTTCCTTTATCCCTTATAAGTTTTAGGAAAAGCACACATTCCCCAAATATAATCTAAACAACTAAAGTAAGAAAACGTAATAAAACAATTGCAATAAAAAAAAAAAGAACTAAAAGCTTAACTTTCATTTAAGAAAAGCAATTTCAATCCTAAGCTATGTGAAGAAGGTGATAGAGAGAAGAAGTTGTTAATTTTAGCGGAGTTAAATGCCTTAGAGATGGCAAGCCTGCGTATCCCTTTGAATGGGAATCAAACCCCATGCAGTTCTTCCTTTTTACGAAGGAGGAGTTTTTAAGTCATTGCCTTTGTTATCATGTTTTAATTGATTTTAAAGGTTTAGGGGATCTGTTAATTAGGTCAGATTTTAATTAACAAAAATTAGATCTTTTCAGATTTAGATCTTAAAATTGGAATTAAAAAGGAAAAGGAAAGAACTTTTACCTTTGGATTTTAGCACAGAGGAATGTAGGGAGCGAGCTTTACACTAGATCTAAGTTCCACCTTTCCTTAAGGATGGCATGAGAACTCCTTTTAAAAGAAGAACTCTTGAACAACATGAACTCTTCTTGGAGGGATTTGGATCATACCTTTGCTTGAGAACCACGAATTCCCTTTGAAAGAAACAACTTGAATTGCACCTTTTCTTGATTAGGAAGCTTAGAGATAGGGTTTGAGGTGATTAGGAAGCTTAATGAATAAGGTTTGAGGTGATTAGGAAACTTATGAATAAGGTTTGAGGTGATGGAAGAAGTTTTGGAATGGGATTTGAAAGATTTGGAGGTTTAGAAAGAGGGTTTTGATGTTGGAAAGCTTAGAAATAGGGTTTAGAAAGCTTCAGGGAGAGTATAGAAGCATGTAATTGTGTGTGGAAGTTGTTAGGAGGTGCAAGGTATTTATAGGGGGAGTCTAAAGGCTTAAAAGGGTGAATTTTCGGTGTGGGAAGCAGGAAAAGCACGCTGTGGTAACTTGTTAGAGGCTGCAGTAACCGCAGAGCTTTTGTGGCAATTGTAGAGCCTCTGCGGTAGCCAAATTAGCTGCCATAGGGGCACCTATAGTAACCATAATGGTGATTGCGGGTTATTGTAGCCAGCTGCGAGTTATCGCACCTCGTTTTTTGGCCCATTTTCATTCTTTCTTGATCCAATTTGGGTCAAGTTTGATTCTATGGGCTCACGATGGAGTGCTGGTTGTCTGAAGGTGATCAATTTAGAAAATTTATTTTTCAACGGGTGTGAGGCCTCGCCCGAGCACCGGTCCGATCCGCCGAGGGATCGAAATGCTCTTCGGGAGAAACTCCACCGATTGGAACTCGCTGTGAGTTCAGAAAATTGATTTGTGCATTTTGACAGTTGAAAAATGAGTCGTCACTTTAATTTATTTATTTTAATTGGGAAAATTAAAGAAAACCCAACATGATTGACTCCAAAATAATTTGGTTTATCCCAATGGAAAAGTGCACCAATCCACGAGTGACCAAGGAGGGCTCGGGGATCAGGTTTTGGTAATTACACAATTTAAGAAAATGTTATTTTCTTTTGCTTGGCTTGAAATGCAAAATATCTCTTAAAATTGAATTTTTGTGTATGCATGAACAAGAATATAATGATGAATGAGACAGATATATATATATGAGGTGGTGGAATGACAATAATAAATAAATAGGAAAGATAAATCCTACTTAATTATTACAATATCAAAACAAATGAAATAAAGGGGATCTTTCCTCTAGCCCTTATGGGTACTAGGAAAAGCACACATTCCCTAAAATAAACTGAAAAAAAATCACAAAATAAAGGATTAATGTGAATAAATAAAAGGAAAACAATATTGATAAAAAGATTTTTGGAGTTGATGCCTTTCAGAATGGCAGCCTGCGTATCCTATTGAATAGGAATCAAACCCCACGCAGTTCTCCCTTCTTGCGAAGGAGGGGTTTTAGAAATGTGTTGATTTGCTTATTAACTTAATTCTGATCCTTAAATTAATAAGTTTTTTAGATCTTTTCAGTTTTAGACCTAAAGAAAATTCTAGATCTGAATTTAGAATTTTAAAATAAGAAAGGGATTATACCTTTGCTTTTCTCGGCTTTCGAACGAATGGAACTAGTTTGGCTCCGGATCTCAACTCCACCTTGAATTCAAAGGAAGCTTGGAATCTGGATCTAGAAGCAGCAGCTGTGTGAGTATAAGAATAAAAAATATGCCTGAATTGCTTTAAAATGCTCTGAAAATGCTTTAGAATATGTTAGGAATTGTTGGGATTCGTGTTAAACTATGTCAAATGAGGCTGGAGGAGGCTCCTATTTATAGAGCTAACAGAGGAGGTGCCGGCGGTACAGACGGCAGCATCGGCGCGGCACTGGCGGCAGGCGCGGCACGGCTGACACGCCGGCAGTATGGGTGGCATGCCAAACGTGCCGCCATGATTTCCATGCCACACCGGCGGCATGGTTATTTCCCGGCGGCACGACATGCGTGCCGCCTCCTAGGCGGCACGATTTCCATGCCACACCGGCGGCATGGCCATTTCCCGACGGCATGGCATGCGTGCCGCCTCCTGGGCGGCACGAAAATCGTGCCTCCCTGCGCCACTTGCGCGGCTTAATTTGTTTCTGTCCATTTCGGGCCCGTTTCAGCTCGAATTCAAGCTCTGCTTGATTCTGTGAATTCGTATTTGAAAGACGATCCACTGGAGGTGCATTTTTGAGGGTTCACAGCTGCCCCCCTTATCTGATTTGGCCGGACAGAGGCCGAATCTGATAAGTGTGAACCGGAGGCTTAGGATGCCATTCCGAACATTCTGAACATCCCTTTCAGTATTGGGATTTATGGAAGATCTTCATGTCTGATCTTTGGCTGTTCTAATTCAGTTTGGACTGTTTTCCAATTTTTAGGCTATTTTTGAATTTTCAGTTTTTTTGCAATTTCTAGAGATTCTGGACTCCGATCGAGACTCTGTCTGTTTTGGGAGATGCATAAAAATCCTACAGATTCACTACTTCAGACGGCACTGAATTCTAACTTGAAATGAGCTTGTTATGGCAAGACCACGTGAATTGGACCTGCGAATCAAAAAGTGAAAAAGATGTTATGATGGGGGGCCTACCTTTTCCTCTATATAAAGCTTTAACTTCTTCACTCTTTTCTCATAACTTCATTTGTCTCTCTCTCTCTTCTTTTCTCTCTCTCTCTAGCTTCTTTTTCTCTCAAATTTTACTCTCTCCTGATGGATATCTTCAACCAGCCAGCAGCAGGTGCTGAAAATTCGGAGATATTGCTAAAAGAGCCGGAGCAGCACATCAGCTTTACTGGAACTATTCAGGTATGCTTTTCTTTTCCTGCACAGTTAAAAATAAAAATTCTGATAATATATATAATTATTATTATTATTATTATTATTATTATTATTATTATTATTATTATTATTATTATTATTATTGTTATTATTTTTTACAAAAAATTACAGAGGATAAATTTAAGGCCCCGGGGTGGCCGTAGTGTCATGGAGCTGGTTCGCATTTACTTGACTAGTCAGGAGGTTGTTCGTCTGCGTCTTGAACCCTCTGGACTGCTCGGGTAGCTGGAGCTGGATGTCAAACAGCCAGCTAATGCCACTATGCTTAAAGCATTAGTGGAGCGTTGGTGGGATACTACAAACACATTCCACTTTGGCTGTGGTGAGATGACAGTCACTCCCTTCGAGTGGAGCATGCTTACTGGTATGCATTTCAGATCTCGTCCCCTCGAGTTTTATTCTTCATGGATCGAGCGCTCTTCTGTAGAGATGGCCGCTCTTATTGGGGCTGATCCCCCTTGTGGGAGCCTAAGTGTCCCACGTTCTTGGCTTCACCAGACTTTGATGACTATGGGTCAGGCTCCTAGTCAGTATAATGTCGATCAGGGTGCTAGACTTTGTGCTCTGATTATCTTGAGCTGCACTTTTCTGCACAACTACAAGGACTGCATAAATCTGAATATCCTGCGATCCTTGGAGAATCTGGACGAGATTGGTGAGTTTGACTGGGGAGGTGCTGGCCTTTGTGCCATGTATCATGAGTTGTGCAGCATCTCCCGTGGCACACTTTGCGGTCATGGTGGTACCTTCATTGTTCTTGAGGTTAGTATTACTCCGTGGTATTTTTGTTGGTTGACATCTGCCTAAGTGACTGACAAAATTCTGTTTCCTGCAGTACTGGATTTATGAGCATTTTCCGACGTTGGCTCCATCACTGAAAGAGCCCAATGCTATTGATCCTCCTTACGGACGCATTTGGAGGATGTCCAACAGACCTGACTTCATGATGAAAACATTTGATCAGTGCAGATAATTCTTTGCTACTGTGACCGCAGACCAGGTATTTCTCCGTTGATGTCTCTTACTATTTCATCTCCTATTACTGCATATTGCAATCTGTTTGCAGGTGAGATGGTCTCCATTTATCAGATTTCTGGAGTGGATCCCTGATCGGATTAGGCCTAGCATAGCCTTGGCCTCTTGTCGACTCTTACTCCGCTGTGAGTCTCTGAGGATGCTCTATTTGGGGGAAAGGGTAAGGGCACAGGTTACAGGAGACAGAGCTGTGCCACTGCCACCTCCGATAGATATGAGATTTGGGCTGGCTATCTTGGGAGAGGATGAGTGGGTTAATGGAGCTTTATGTCTGGATTTTTTGTTGCCAGACGCAGATTATAACGACTTTTATGAGACATCCTTGATGCATAGGACACCTCCCTTGGACAAAATGCGAGAGCCGTCTCATAAAAGGTCGAGTTCAGCATCTTCCCGAGGTCCTCCCTCCAGAGTTGGGAGTTTTTCACGGGCCGGCGGTACTGTTCCGGTTGGCAGCATGGGTCCTAGGGTCGGACCTTTAGGCGTTATGGCTGGCCATTCAGGCTTTATAGCTGATCCTGCTGGGGTTGGCCCTTCAGGGGCTAGCGGCTCTGCCCCAGCTCCAGCTCCAGATATTTCAGTGGGAGGACCGACAGATTCAGCTTCCTTGCCTATTAGTCTTGTTTGCTTGCCAGCTTATCTGGATTATTTTTCTGGTGACGACCAATTACATCGTTATCATCTTCCTAATGCACGTCCAGCCTTCTTTCCTACTATCCCTGAGACTGTGACAGAGGTAGTGACTTTTGCTCATCTAGAACTCTTATCCTTTTGACAGTTTTGCCTTGTACTGATTTCTGACATATCTTTCTTCCTCAGGTTCCCATGAGTTTTGTTCGTCATCACTACGACCTCTTGGGCCGATATGCATTTGCTTTGACCTCCTTTCTGCATGAGAGAGATTTGACGGAGGATAGTCACGAACAGGATGTGCCCAGGCGAGGACGCCGCAGACCCAGGTGTGGTTGCTAGAGACCTGTTTTATCAGTTTTTTTTTTGTTTTTTCATGTATACATGGATGATGGATGTATGCACGATATTTTGTATGTATGCACTTTTATGCTTATGTGATATTTTGGAAATGTATGACATGTTATGATTTGAAATGATGTTTTGAATGATATGGATGCAGATGTTTGGCTGAAATAAGAATTCCATTGTGCTGCACCTTATACTTTTCTCTCGTTTTCTACTTGATTTTGAGAAAAATAAACGATTTTAAACCCGAAATCATGTAAAAACTCATTTTGAGGGAAGGAGGCAGGGAGGAGGCAAGATGGCTTGGGCGGCACAGTAGGTGTGTCGCCGGTACGGGCGGCACGGCTACCATACCGCTGCCTCAGGCGGCACGTTTGTCGTGCCGCCGCCGTAGCGGCATGGCTGGGGTGCCGCCGTACCTAGCGGCACGCTTACTGTGCCGCCAGCAGCCATTAACTGCAGGTCAAATCTGCCTATTTAAATAGCTTTTGGCCAATGTCAGTCCGTACTTCTCGATTTTTGTGCCTTAAAAAGTCACTTTCAATCATTTTTTGCTCTCCATTTTATTTTTTATTTCTCACAATGGAGCCTTATTTCAATCATGTGATGTTCTTATGGTGCAAGAACCTCACAAAAGTAGAGAGAATTAATTTATGAAAGTATGGGGTAAGCACTATGCCCACCCTAAGAGGAATAAAGGTGGATTGAGAATTTTTGCATGCCTGTTTGCGCTTTTGGGATCCAACTGCCCATGTCTTCAGGTTTGGGGCATCTATGGAAGAGATGTGTCCTACATTTGAGGAATTTTCTGTACTGCTTGGATATGATCCAGAGGCTATTCTGGCTACTCCTATAGAGAAGGTAGGATATTTCAACTCTTTCAAAGTACTTCTTAATTTGAGCACTGAGGCTGCTAGTCCCATAATGGTGGATGACTGGGTAGATCTGAATGCTGTGATAGCAAAGTTTCATGATCCCAAAGATTTTGAGGATGATAGGTGGTTCCATTTGAGGATGCGGGCTTTATCCTTCTGTCTGACTGCCGGATACATTTTTGTAAGCCCTACTGGTTGGGGTGATGCCAGAGTTACTGAGCTGATTCTACAAATGGAAGAAGGGAGATCTATTGCAGCTATAGTGCTGGCTGAGACCATCATGAGTTTAGACAAGTCTTGTACTTCTGATGGGCCGTGGTCAATTAGCCCTATTATCCTTCAGGTTAGTTGAATTCTGACTTCTGTATTTCAAATCAACTACTTTTTGTGTTTATACTTATCTCTTCTGCACTTTTCAGATTTGGCTGAGAGATCATCTCCGGATAGTTGGACCTCCCACGAAGAAGGACTATTATGCTTCATGGTATAGAACTCGGACCATTGTGATAAGGCGGGATTCTGAGAAAGAATGGATAAAATGGTTGATGGAGCTGGACTCTGACGACCTGCTATGGAGGTGTGAATGGTATAAAATTAGAAGATTCATGACCATGAGTTTTGGCTACAAAATGGTCTATTTGCTGGGATTCAGGATGGTGACCTTTTACTAGGCTATTAGGGTTATGCGCCAAATGGGACACAGTCAGGGCATGCCCCTAGATGGTGCTTTGTTTGAGTCTGTTCTGATTACCGAGACTGTTGCCCGAGTTGTAAGAAATGGATGGGTAAGAGGTTTTCATGCTATTCGCCCTGCTGACCAAGGCGGTAAATCCACACAGTATATTGATTGGTGGATAGCCAACTCTTGAAAATCAGAGAAGGCTAAAAGAGCTGCTATTCTTGAGGAGATAGAAGAAGAAACATGATTATTGTTTTAGCTTGGGACAAATTTTTTGACCATGTCTGTATTTCTTTTAAATGTTCCAAAGCTTAAATGAGATAAAATAAGACATCATTATTTCATTTTTTTTCTTCTTTGTTGCTCTAATTTTCGCCTAAGCCGCCCTTTCGGGTTTTCAACTTAGCGAGCTTTTCGTTTCATTTTTCTCAATGACACAATTAAGAGCCGAATGATCGTGAAAAAATGAAAAATGTTATTAATGAATTGGACCGAACCCGCATGGGTTGCCTATATATCTCCTTACAATGACTTATGATGTTTATTTCTTTTTTCCTCTTTATGGAGAATCAGGTCCACGTAATTCTGACTTTGAGGAAATGAATGCTGATCATGATTTGCAAATGCTATGCATGAGTTACAAGGATGCTTTATGCAAAGTATCTCTTGAGATGATCCAGGTTGCACGAGCTAGCAAATTCTATGCCATCCAAATCTGTCAGGATTGCTGCTCCTCTGGATAAAATCTTTTTGATTAGAAAGGGACCACTCCAGTTAGGTCTGAATTTTCCTCTTGGATCATGAATAGGCGCCCTTATTTCTTTCAAAACAAGGTGACCTTCTTGCAATCCTCTGTCTCTGACTCTCTTATCAAAATGTCGATCCAGTTTCTGTTGATAACCTTGCATCTGGTATAAGGCATCCATTCTCTTTTCATCGATGGCTAGAAGTTGGTTATGGTAACCTTTTGCCCATTCCACTTCGTCCAACTGGCTCTCCCTCAAAATGCGAGCTGACCTGATTTCTACCTCGATTGGTAGGACGGCCTCCATCTTATACACTAAAGAGTAAGGTGTGGCACCGGTTGGAGTACGCACTGTTGTTCTGTATGCCTATAAGGCATATGGCAAATGCAGATGCCAATCCTTATGGTTGTCTGCCATCTTTTACAGTATACTCTTCAGAGTTTTATTTGCGGCTTCAACTGCGCCATTTGTCTAAGGTCTGTATGGAGAAGACTTGTGGTGTTGAATTTTCTCCTTCTTTAATAACAGAGCAACCTCCTTTTGAAAGTGAGACCCATTATCAGTAATGATCTCAAAAGGGACTCCGTACCTACAAAAGATGTTGGTATGGATAAATTGGGCTACTCGTTTGGAATCCAAAACCTGATAAGGTGCAGCCTCAACCCATTTAGAGAAATAGTCAATGGCCACCAAAATGAACTCGTGCTTGCCGGAAGATTTCGGGCTTATTTTGCCGATGACGTCAAGGCCCCAAGTTGCAAATGGCCAAGGCGTGGTGATAGGAGATAGAGGTACAGGAGGCTTCTTCTGAAGTTTTGCATAGATCTGGCACTTATGGCACCTCTGAACATACCTCATGCAATCCTGGTTCATGGTAAGCCAGAAATAACCCTGATTCATGATCTTGCGAGCTAGAGTAATTCCATTCATGTGTGGACCTTCATTGCTACCATGCATCTGTTCCATGATCTGTTGGGCTTCTGATTCAGTGACACATCTCAGATGGATGTTATCCCATGTCCGCTTATAGAGTATTTCCCCGTTTGGAATGAAACTCTTGGACAACTGTCTTAAAGTCCTCTTTTTTGTCTTAGAGGCTCCTTCAGGATAGAGTCCATTCTTGATGTAGTTGAAAATATCCCAAAACCATGGCTTGCTATCAGCTGTTTGTACATTCAGACAATGAGCTACATAGCCTGACTCGTGTTTAACTTCAATGGTAACTGGTCTGATTATGAAGCTGTCGCTTATATCAAGCATTGAAGCGAGTGTTGCCAAGGCATCAGCAAATCTGTTCTTTTTCCTTGGTAGATAATGGAAAGACAGTTCATGAAAACTAGCTGCTAGTTCATTTAAACGCTTATGGTAAGGAACCAAGCGCTCTTCTCTGATCTTCCATTTTCCTAAGGCTTGGGAGACTATCAGATTCGAATCCCCATAAATCTCGAGGCATTTGATCCTGAGCCTTATTGCTACTTCAAGACTGCAGATGCATGCCTCATACTCTGCTTCATTATTTGTCACTTCAAAGTTCAACTTAATTGCAATGGGTAAGTTTTCCCTATTTGGTGTGATGAATACAATACCGACACCATATCCTTTGTTGTTGGATGCCCCATCAAAGTAAAGCTTCCAAACTTTGTTGTTAATTGTCAGGATGTCTTCATCGGGGAATTCAGGTTCAACCTAATGATCATCTACTGGAGCTGCAGCTAACTGATCAGCCACTATGCTACCTTTTACTGCTTTTCGTTGCACATATTTCAGATCATATACAGCTAACACAGCCATCCACCTTGCCATCTTACTGTCAAGAACCGGCTTCTCCATAAGGAATTTCAAAGGGCTCTTGTCAGCAAGAACATGAGTTGTAAAGGAGAAAAGGTAGTGTTGCAACTTGTGGCAGACCCATACCAAAGCAAGGCACAGCTTTTCTATAAAACTGTACTTGAGCTCATGAGATAGCATCCTCTTACTCAGGTAATAGATTGCATTCTCCTTGTTGGAGTCTGGAGCATTTTGGGCAAGCAGTGCCCCCATTGCTTCATCGGTTACTGATTAATAAAGCAATAAGGGCTTTCCAAACCTTGGCGGCTGTAGCACTAGTGGATTTAGTAAATACTGTTTGATATGGTCAAAGGCTCTTTGGCAGTCATCATTCACTGCTTGGAGGCTCCTTTTCTGAGTAGTTTGAAGATGGGACCACATACATAAGCCAATTGATTGATGAATCGACTGATGTATTGCAGTCGTCCAAGAAAACCACTGATCTCCTTTTCTATTTTTGGAGGTGGCATTTCCAGAATTGCCTTTGACTTAGCAGGGTCCACTTCTATACCCCTCTTGCTGACCATGTGACCCAGGAAAACTCCAGATGAGGCTCCAAAGACACATTTGGCAGGATTGAGTTTGAGATTGTATTGGCGAAGTCTAAGGAAGAATCGCCTTAATGCTTCTGAATGGCTTTCAACAGTGGTGCCTTTGATTACCATGTCATCCACATAAACCTCAATTTCTTTATGCATCATGTCATGGAAAATCGTAGTTGCCATCCTCTGATAGGTTGCTCCAGCATTTTTAAGCCCAAATGGCATGACCCGGTAGCAATAGGTGCCCCATTCAGTAATGAAAGCTGTCTTCTCTTTGTCAGGAGGATGAACCATGATTTGATTATACCCCGCAGCCAGATCGGTTAAGGAAACCAATTCAGAACCTGCCATACGGTCTACCAACAAATCAATGTGAGGTAAGGGAAAATCATCCTTAGGACAGGCTTTATTCAGATCCCTGTAATCCACACACATTCTGACTTTGCCATCTTTCTTAGGAACTGGCACAATGTTGGCCAGCCAGGATGGATAATTGATGGGCTCGATGAAATTGTGATCCAGTAGCTTGGCAATTTCTTCTTTGATTGGAATAGACCATTCTGTCTTAAGTCTTCTCAACTTCTGTTTGACGGGCTTAGCATCTGGATAAACTGGGATTTTGTGGACTGCGATGCTTGGATCCAACCCTGTCATGTCTTTTGGTTGCCATGCAAAACAGTCTTGAAAGTCTCTGATCATCCTTTCAATGTGATCCCTGTCTATGCATGCAGATGCAATGTATGTAATTTTTTGCATGTCATGAGTGCCAGCATTGACGGGCTTCTTTTATTTCATTTATTTCATTTTTATTTGATGTCTCATTTAAGTCAGATTTAAAAGTTGGAACATCAAAGAAAAACGGAGACACAGAGTTGTAAAAGAAAAGATTTTGACTTTTATTGATTTCAAATGGGGATATGTCCCAGTTTACATCAAAAGAAAAAGTGAGACCCTTAAGGTCAAATACATCATCAACAGAAGAAATAGACTCAGATTCAGAAGATGAATCTATCTCAGACGGGGACTCTGACTCAGGTATGGATTCTGGTTCAGACTCTGGTTCAGATGGATAGAAGGGGCTCTCCTCAAAGGACCAATTTTACAGCTCGGTCTCGGTGGGCTGGATTAAGGTGGAAAGGTCAGTTTTCTCCTCCTCAACAGTGAGCACGGATACTTCATCAAAGAGACTAGCCTCCATGTTCTCTTCCCAATCTCGACTGAGCATGTAGATCGGTTCATAATCTTCTATCTTAAGCCTCTTTTAAGGGCAGCTTTTCTGTCTTTGGCCCGATTCTCCATCTCTTCCATATCCTCATTAGTGGGCTTGTACCCTAGCCCAAATGGTGGTGTTACCACAGGATAATCTAGGAAGGACTTCAAGCCCTGTTGGCTTCTTCCCAAACCCAATTCACCCTCAATGTATTGTATGAAGGAGAAGCCTGAAAGTGGATAGGAGGATAGCTCAGGCTGAATTTCAAGAATAGGAACAGAGCTTGGAATGTCTGGTCTTCCATGCATGTCCCCTTTTACATCATGATCCCATTTTTGAAAGGGAACTTGACCTTCTGGTGTAGGGAAGAAGGGATAGCCTTTGCTTGGTGGATCCAGGGCCTCCCCAGTAATAAGTTGAAGCAAGAAGGTACATCGATCACTTGGAATGGTATGGTGAAGGATGTTGGCCCAATGGTTACATTAATTATGGCTACTCCAAGGACCTCCCTCTTGGTGTTATCATACGCCCTTACAATCTAATCTGAAGGAGTAAAATCAGTAACCTCCAATCCTAAGCAGCTTGCCACTTTTAGATGACACACGTTAAGAGCTGAACCATTATCAATGAGAACCATAGGCACAGTCTTTCCTCGTGTAACCACTGTGATATATAAGGTATTGTTATGGTTAGGATCTCCTTCTGGAATGTCAGTTTCTCCAAAAGTAATAGATACCCCTTTTGCAGCAGAGGTAATAGAAGCCACAAGATTTTCTGGTGTGATGTCAATTAGAGTTTGGCATTGATTCAACGCCTTGCAAAGAGCTTGGCGGTGAGGATATGAAGATTGGATCAAACTCCAAATTGAAATGTTGGCTTGTGTCTTCTTGAGTTATTTAAGAATGGGATCTTCGTCTAGTTCAAGAATCCCTTTTAATTTATCGGTTGGTACAGAAACAGGTTGGGTAGGTTGTGTGTTTGGTTGGTTTTGGATAACTCTGCCACTTCTGGTGATGGCATCGATCTCCTCAACTAAGTTAGAGAGGTCTAGGAAACAGCAATAGCTGGGATTTGGCTCTATCAAGGAGATAGGGTCAACTCCCTCATGATCATTTATGGCAGTTACTGTGTGGTTAGGCAAGGGGTTGGTGTTGATGTTTGGTCGGGCTTTTAGGGGAATCAGGTCATTGGAGTCAATGAGGTCCTGAATTCTATGTCTAAGGGCCTTGCATGCATCTGTTTTATGCCTAGGTCCCTGATGGTAATCACACCTCTCATGTGGGTTGTAGTTTTTGGGAAGTGGATTGGGGACTGGTTTTGGCTCCAGAAGTTTTACCATATTTCCCTCAAGTAGCTTTTTCAGGATGATACTCATGGGTACACCTCTAAGATCAGAAAACTGCCTCCTTTCAATGCGGATAGGCTTCTTGATGGTCATAGTATTAACTTCCCCCCCCCCTTCTGATTTGTTGAGGAAGTAACATTACCCTGATGAGCGGGCTTCTTATATCTTGACCCTGATGGAGTGTCTTCTCTGATATGACCATTCTGTATCAAATGTTTGATTTTTGAAGCAGTGGCAATTAGGGCTTTGAAGGAAGGCAGGTACTGAGTCTGTAGCCTTTCCTGGTAAACTGGCAAAAGGTTCTTGACAATGATGTCAATTTGCTCATTTTCAGGTGGTCGGTTTACCATTTGAGAAGCCTTCTTCCTCCACCTCGTAAGGAACGAGGAAAAGGATTCCTTAGCATTCTGCTTGGTGGTCTCATAGTCTCTTCTGGTTATATCGACCTCGATGTTGTAATGATACTGTGAAACAAAAACATTGCAGATGTCTTCCCAGGTCTGCTTCTTGGTGACATCCAAATCCATAAACCACTTCATAGCTGGTCTGGTAAGTGATTGTTGGAATAATTGGGCTAGAAGTTGATTATCCACACCTAGTGGCTGCATAGCTCCCAAATAGACTTTGAGATGGGTCTTGGGGCAGGTAGTCCCATCAAATTTATCAAATTCAGGCATCCTGAATCTGGGAGGAACCCTTGCATCAGGGAACAAGCTTAAGGACTCTGTATCAATCAAATCCTCCTTCTTCTTCATCCCTAACAACATCTTTTCCATGCGCTCCATCTTCCTCCTTCCTTTGGAAAGGATCCATGGGTTGGGAGGTGGAGGTAGAAGTGATGTTTGGTGAGTTATTCTTGAGGAACTCGGGTGATGGGATTGGTAGTGGTGGGATGGCATCAGTGTTTGCTGTTTCTTTGTCTTTGGATTCGACTCTGGAAGTAGATCCATAGACAGGGTAATAGGTGGGTTTCGGATCAATTTTGAATGATTTTGGCTCAATCGGATTTTGGGCCAGAGAGGTCTGTTCCAGCATGGTTCGGACATCCTCCATGATTGCCCTCCTTTAGGCCCTCAGCATGTCTTGGAAAAGGGCCTCCTGCCTTTTCATGATGATTTCTTGATGCTCAGAAAGTTTGGAAAACAGTTCATCAAAGATCTCATCAGCCCTGGTAGTGGTGGTTTCTTCTCCGGCAACAGACATTTTTTCAACCTTTAGGATAAAGAAAATAAAGTTGGGTTAGTTTCTAGCTTTGGTATGGAATGAACATCATGGAATATATTTGGGACCATGGGTTGGCATGGGTTTTTGGGACTAGTAGTGTTTGAGTGGAATTAAGACTCTCCAACTTTGTAAGGTTTCATGCATGCATGTATGCATGAATGGAAAAAAAAAGGTTTCATGATAATGACATACCAAGTTTCAGTATTATGGTACATACAACCCTAAAGGAATGGTTCTACAAGTCATTACATGAAAGGATTAGGGTGGTTTTGAAGGGAACCCATCACACTAGAGATGCGATATACCTAACCACATGTGAGACAAGGAGCCTCGCGTGGGTCGAATAGTACGTGCATACTTGTTACACCTCTAAAAGGATTAGAGGATACGTCGTGGGCTGGATGATTTCACTATCGGCAAGCAGACCTACGGAAGGTTGCCCACTCGATGTTACTTTCTATCCTTTGTTTTCCTAGGAAACTAGGGTTTTGTGGACAAGGAGTCCGATGCAGTGATGCATGAAAGAGTTATTTTGCTTTTAAAGCCAAACTTGGGTATTATACCAAAAGTAATCCTCTTTATCTTTTATTTGAAAAAGATTTTATGTCCCCAGTGGAGTCGCCAATTGTGAGGCCTCGCCCGAGCACCGGTCCGATCCGCCGAGGGATCGAAATGCTCTTCGGGAGAAACTCCACCGATTGGAACTCACTGTGAGTTCAGAAAATTGATTTGTGCATTTTGACAGTTGAAAAGTGAGTCACCACTTTAATTTATTTATTTTAATTGGGAAAATTAAAGAAAACCCAACATGATTGACTCCAAAATAATTTGGTTTATCCCAATGGAAAAGTGCACCAATCCACGAGTGACCAAGGAGGGCTCGGGGATCAGGTTTTGGTAATTACACAATTTAAGAAAATGTTATTTTCTTTTGCTTGGCTTGAAATGCAAAATATCTCTTAAAATTGAATTTTTGTGTATGCATGAACAAGAATATAATGATGAATGAGACAGATATATATATATGAGGTGGTGGAATGACAATAATAAATAAATAGGGAAGATAAATCCTACTTAATTATTACAATATCAAAACAAATGAAATAAATGGGATCTTTCCTCTAGCCCTTATGGGTACTAGGAAAAGCACACATTCCCCAAAATAAACTGAAAACAAAATCACAAAATAAAGGATTAATGTGAATAAATAAAAGGAAAACAATATTGATAAAAAGATTTTTGGAGTTCATGCATTTCAGAATGGCAGCCTGCGTATCCTATTGAATAGGAATCAAACCCCACGCAGTTCTCCCTTCTTGCGAAGGAGGGGTTTTAGAAATGTGTTGATTTGCTTATTAACTTAATTCTGATCCTTAAATTAATAAGTTTTTTAGATCTTTTCAGTTTTAGACCTAAAGAAAATTCTAGATCTGAATTTAGAATTTTAAAATAAGAAAGGGATTATACCTTTGCTTTTCTCGGCTTTCGAACGAATGGAACTAGTTTGGCTCCGGATCTCAACTCCACCTTGAATTCAAAGGAAGCTTGGAATCTGGATTTAGAAGCAGCAGCTGTGTGAGTATAAGAACAAAAAATATGCCTGAATTGCTTTAAAATGCTTTGAAAATGCTTTAGAATATGTTAGGAATTGTTGGGATTCGTGTTAAACTGTGTCAAATGAGGCTGGAGGAGGCTCTTATTTATAGAGCTGACAGAGGAGGTGCCGGTGGTACGGACGGCAGCATCGGCGCGGCACCGGCGGCAGGCGCGGCACGGCTGACATGCTAGCAGTCTGGGCAGCATGCCAGACGTGCCGCCATTCCGGCGGCATGATTTCCATGCCGCACCGGCGGCATGGTTATTTCCCGGCGGCATGGCATGCGTGCCGCCTCCTGGGCGGTATGAAAATCGTGCCTCCCTGCGCCACTCGCGCGGCTCAATCTGTTTCTGTCCGTTTCGGGCCCGTTTCAGCTCCGATTCGAGCTCTGCTTGATTCTATGGATTCGTATTTGAAAGACGATCCACTGAAGGTGCATTTTTTAGGGTTCACAACGGGCCGCTACCTCGCACCCTAGAAGGGGCACTGCCCCCTTGACCCCTGCCCACTAATCGGCTAGCAGGACCGCTGTATGCATAGCGCATTAATCTTAGCAAGTGTTAAGCTGTGGTTGGATCCTAAAGGTGCAAATTTGAGGGTTCACAAAGACCCATATGAATTTAATGATACAGCAGATATGGAGCTTTATGATGATGATGATATAATGAATCTATCTCCTTCACATGAGCCTACCAAGAAATGATAATGAGTGGTATATTGTTAGTTGCTGGGTCTATTAGGAAGGAGGATTGTATGAATGTGTCTTTTTAAGATAAATGAATGATTTTCTTTCTTGTATTTTGGTTGTGTTATGTATGAGTATTGTGGTTGTCTAATTAAATAAAATGTTATGTGTGCCATATTTAACTAGTATGGATATTGATGTTATGGTTGCAATAGTTAAAGTATGAGAGATATTCCTAGTAAATAGATTATAAATGCTTCATAGTTAGTCTAGTAATAATTAGACTTTTAACAGGTGGAAGGTAAGTAATCAGTCTTAGTTCTATTAATTTAAGGCATTATAAGTAATGTAAGGTGTGAGTACTTTGTAGTTAATTTGGTATTGTTGGTTTGACTTTGTAATGGTTGTGGCTTGTACCGTTTCTAGACATAACCCTATTAGATTGTAAGATAGTGATTTGGCCAATCAATAAACATCATCCAAGCAGTTGTTAAGTCCAGAATGGTCATTAGAGAGTTAGATATACTTATAAGTGTGAGGCCTTGCCCATCTTTCTCAGGTCTGGCTTTGGGATCACATCGACTCCATCATTTACACCGGAGTCTGAGCCACCGATGAGCAGGCTACCTGCTTCCCTATGCTGATGAGACTCGATTGCTTATTTGTTCATACGAGAAAGGATACTATTAACCTGAATATCCTTTGCTCGCTAGAGGATATGACTATCATTGGTGAGTTCGATTGGGGAGGATCAGTGCTTTGTGCTATGTATAGGGAGATGTCTGATCTCTCCCCAGGGATCTTTACTAGTCTGGGCGAGGTTTCTATTATTTGGGAGGTATGCTTTGATTTCTCTGTTCTATCACACATTTGCCCCTTGTTTGACTATCTGATTTGTAGTATAGGGCTTATAAGTACTTCCCCTCTGAGGGATGCCACTACAGGCCATATTCCATATGGTCATATTTAAAGATCAGAGAACAGAGGTAGATATAAGTGACTGACCTTCCATGGGATCAGAGCTTACTTCTCTCAGCTTAGTGTATCCCAGGTATGGCTCATTTTGCACCTATTATGTCTTTCACTGCTTATCATGATTCACCTCTTATGTCCTTGCAGGTCCAATGAAGGACTTTTGTGTCAAGGATGATGCTTCTGCCAGAAAGGATGGAGTCGAGCCTAGCTTTATTTTCTATTCGTCTTTTATTGCATTTCTAATCTGACCAGATGTTCTATCTCGGAGAGAGGGTTCGTGCATAGATTACTTTAGAAAGGATTATCCCTGTTGATCCTCCTATCAAGATGTGATATGGACTTTGCATTCGAGATTAGGATGTACTAGTTGTAGGGCTTCTGATAGAACCTTTACTAGATCCTGAGGCTAACTATGATACTTTTTGTCGCAGCAGGCTGATGCCAGGGGTACCTTTCCATGATAGACTTGCTCAACCTAAACTAGCAGCTAGTTTTGCTCATGCACCATGAGAGAGAATGGGTGCTAGTACAGGCGCTGGTTTGAGTACTGGTGCAGGACCCAGTAGCGCTTTTCCTTAGTATCTCTAGACTGCTGAAGATTTGGACTACTTCTCTCTAGATCGCGGGATAATCATATACGACATTCCTGATACTTTGCCGTCAGCATACCCACCATTCCCTGATGACATTGCTGAGGTCTGTAAAATGAATTTATGTATCTAAATGGTTATATCCCTTTGTTTCTGACTCTTTTCTACTTTCTGCAGGTTCCGATGGACTGGGCTCAACATAACTATAAGATGGTTGGTCAGCTGAGATTAGCACTATCCTCAACCCTATCTCTTAGAGGATTATCTGATGGCGGCAACAGATCCCCACCGCAGAGGAGGATACAGAGACGTAGCAGAGATTAGCCTTATTTCTAGACCTGCTTTCCTGTTATGCATCTATGACTTATGTATGTAGATATCGTGTATACATGTATGGATGTATGCATGTATTAGAATATGATATACTTTTGACCTTTTATGAGATGATTATGTTATGAGATGACATGCTTTGTTTGGGAATTATGTATGCTTATGGATGCAAAATGCATGACAAGGCCTCTTTCAGTCATTTTACTCCTTTCTCTGACTCTCTTTTTTTTAATCATTTTTCTCTCTTTTCTAACTAAGAATTGCATGACGAACTGCATCGGGGGGCCAAAGAAAAGGTTTAGGTTGGTGAGCAGAGCTATGCGAAACCACAAAGAGCCTATGTGGAATTGCACAGAGCTATGTGGTACTGCACATGGCCTATGCTGTTCCGCATAGCGCCTATGTGGTCACTGCACACCTTCTCTGTGATTTTGCAGAGACTTTCTGCTGTTCTGATAGCAAGATTCCATCTTTTAGTCATTTTTCTTCTATAAATAGGTCCCTTTAGTGCCCAAAACTTCACTTTAACTTTTCTTTGACCCTTGGTAAGCTTTTCTCTTAATTTTTCTTTCTTTTGCGGGCTTTCTCTCTTTCTTTTCCACTCTTTTTTCTTTCTTTGTTTATTTCTTTCTTTTATTATTTCTCCTCTCTCTCTTTTTTTCTTTCTTCCATATGGAGCCCTACTTCAGTCACTTTATGCATTTATGGACTAAGAACCTTGAACAAGTGGAGCGAATCAATCTAGAGAGATTTGGGATCAGTGCCATGCCAACCCTAAGGTGTGAAAGGATTGATTAGGATTTCTTGAGGGCGTGTTTGAAATTTTGGGATCCTAATGTTCATGTGTTCAAGTTTAGGGCAAGTATGGAAGAGATATGCCCCACTTTTGAAGAGTTTAGTGTACTCTTAGGGTCTGATCCCGAGGTGAATCTAGCTACTCTAATTGAAAGAGTAGGTTATTTTAACTCTTTCCAAAGGCTTCTGGGATTGGATGTGGCAACTAATAGCCCCATGGTTATGGAGGATTGGGTTGATCTTACTGCTGTGATCGCCGAGTTCCTTGACCCCAAAGATTTTGAGGATGATGTTTGGCAAGATCATCGTTTCCAGGCCCTATCTTTCTGTTTGGCTTTAAGCTTTCTATTTATAGGTCTTGTGGGTTAGGGAGTTATTAGGATAACAAAGTTAGTGAGACAAATGGAAGATGGATGCTCGATTGCTGCAATTATCCTGGCTGAGACCATTTTTAGTTTGGATCGAGCATATAGGAGTGATGGGTCATGGTCTGTGAGCCCAATTATTCTGTAGGTATATTTTTTGAACTTTCCTTCCTCTACTGTTCTTTCCTTTTACTCCTTTTCACATAATCGTATTGCAAAACAGATATGGCTTAGGGATCATTTGAAGGTGGTTGCTCCTCCTACTTGAAGGGATTACTCAACCTCTTCGTATAGGTCGCAAAAGATAGTTCTCAAATTTAACTCGGAGAGGGAGTGGATCTCATGGTTACTTGAGTTGGATTCAAAGGAGCTGTTATGGTTTTGCCGTTGGTACAAGATCAAGAAATTCATGATCATGAGCTTTGGTTATCAGATGGTCTATGTTCTGGGGTTGCATATGGTAACCTTCTATCAGAGGATATGGGTTATGAGACAAATGGGTCATGCACAAGGAGTCCCCCTGACGGTGCTCTGTTCCAATCTACTTTGATTACACCCATTGTGGCTAGGGCTATTATGAATGGCTGGATAAGAGGCTTTCATACTATTCTCCCATCTCACAAGTTTGATAGGCTGGAGGAGTATAACTTATGGTGGATTGCTATGTTTTAGCCTATAGAGAAAAAGAGGAGGGTGGCCCTGCTACATGAAATCGAGGATGAGGAGGTTACGTAAGAGACTACTTCTGAGATGCATGATCCAAAGAGAAAGAAGAAAGTGGCTTAGACTTTTAGGACTTTAGGACTTAGGGCTTTAGATATAGCTATGGACAGCAGATTTGTCATTTTTGGATCTTGTGTTTACACTGATTTTATTCTTTAGATGAAATTTGAATAATACATCATTTATTTGCTCTTATTTTTGCCTAAGCCGCCCTTTTGGGTTTTCAACATAGCGAGCATTTTTTTTTATTATTATTTTTTTTTATTATTATTTTTATTATTTTTTTTTCAAGCAGAGAACCAAATGACGGAAGCATAAAATGGTAATTTTTATTAAAAAATTGGACCGTACCCACATCGGGCTGCCTACGTATCTCCTTGAATTTACACTAATTAGCAAATATTTTGGAGAATCAGGTCCGTGTAGTTCTAATTACATGATGCACGAAAAATAAAAAACTGACATTCACATAAACTAACGCTTAAGTTGATCTAAGCTGCATGGATTGGTGAACTCCACCTCGTCTAGATCCCTGAGAATAGCTGCTCCACCTGATAGGATCTTTTTCAGTATATATAGCCTAGCCCAATTTGGTTTGAATTTTCCCCCAGGATCATGCATAAGAGCTCTGATTTTTTTCAAAACCAAATTTCCTTTTTCCAAGCCTCTACTCCTGACTCTTTTATTGAAATGCCTTGATATCTTCTGCTGATAACCTTGAATTCGAGATAAGGCATCCATTCTCTTTTCATTAATGGTGTTAAGTTGATCATGGTAACCCTTTATCTATTTTTTTTCTTCCAACTGACTTTCTCTCATGATTCTGGCTGATATAATTTTAACCTCAATTGGCAAAATAGCTTCCATACCATATACTAATGAGTAAGGGGTTACGTGTGTTGGGGTATGGATGGAAGTGCAATATCCCTATAAAGCAATTGGGAGTTGTTGATGCTAATTCTTATGATTATCGGTCATCTTCTGTAAGAGGATTTTTAGTGTCTTGTTGGCTACTTCAACTGCGCCATTGGTTTGAGGCTGGTAGGGAGAGGATCTATGATGTTGGATTTTTTCTTTCTTCAATAATTAGGCCACTTCTTTCTGAAAATGTGACTCATTATCTGTGATGACTTCGAAAGGAACTCCAAACCGACAAAGGATGTTAGTTTGGATAAACTGAGCTACTCTTTGGGAATCCAACACTTGGTAAGGAGTAGCCTTAACCCATTTTGAGAAGTAGTCAATCGTGACTAGGATGTATTCATGCCTGATAGAAGATTTAGGGCTTATCCTCCCGATGACATCAATACCCTAAGTTGCAAAAGGCCAAAGAGTTGTGATTGGGTTGAGCAGAATAGGAGGTTGCTTTTGGAGTTTTGTATAAATTTGGCATTTATGGCATCTTTGCACAAATTTGGCGCAGTCTTGATTCATAGTCAACTAGAAATACCCCAAATTCATTATCTTCTGAGCTAATGCAATCCCATTCATGTGAGGACCTTCTTCACCATCATAGACCCATTTCATGATCTTCTGAGCTTCGTTCTCAGTTACACACCTCAAGTGTATGTTGTCCCAGGCTCTTTTGTACAAGACATCCTTATTTGGAATGATATTGCTGGCCAACTACCTCAAAGTTCTTCTTTTTGATTTGGTTGCCCCTTCTGGATATTCGTCATTTTGCAGGTAGTTAAAAATATCCTAAGACTAGGGTTTCTGATCAGCAAAATGGATATGCATACACATGGTGTGATAACTGGGTTCCCTTTTCACATCGATCACCACAGGTCTAATTATCTCTCCATCACTCATATCCAGCATCAATGCAAGAGTGGATAAAACATCTGCAAATTGATTTTTAGCCCTAGGCAGATAATGGAATGATAATTCATGAAAGTTCTCTACAAGATCCTTCAAGCGTTTATGATAAGGAACCAAACGCTCCTCTCTTATCTTTCATTTACCCAAAGCTTGGGACACAATCATATTTGAATCCCCATAAACATCCAAATAGTTAATTCTGAGGTTTACAGCAACTTTTAACCTAGCAATGCAGGCTTCATATTCAACTTTATTATTTGTTACTTCAAAAGCTAACTTAATAGCCATGGGCAGACTTTCTCCCTTAGGGGTAATCATGACAATCCCAGCACTGTAACCTTTGCTATTTGCTGCACCATCAAAGAAAAGCTTCTAAACTTTAGGTTTTAGCTCCATAATATCCTCATTAGGAAATTTTGGTTCAGACCATCTGCCATCTATAGGAGCTGCAACTAATTGATCAGCTATTACACTTTTTTTTATAGCTTTCCTCTAGACATACATCAAATCATATGCTGCTAGAACAGCCATCCATCTCGCCATCTTACTATCAAGAACCAACCTCTCCATAAGGAATTTCAAGGGGCTCTTGTCAGCAAGTACATGAGTGGTGTAGGAGCTAAGGTAATGCTGGAGTTTATGGCAAACCCATACTAAAGCAAGGCATAGCTTTTCAATTTGGTTGTAATTAAGCTCATGAGCTAGGAGTCGCTTGCTTAGGTAATAGATAGCATTTTCTTTATGTGAATTTGGGGCATTTTGAGCAAGGATTGCCCTCATAGCCTCTTGAGTGACAGAGAGGTATAGGAGTATTGCCTTACCCAGTCTAGGTGGTTGCAGGATAGGGGGGTTCAAGAGATATTCTTTGATTGCTTCAAAAGCTTTTTGGCAGTCTTCATTCCATTGCTTAGAAGCCCCTTTCTTCAATAATTTGAGTATAGGCCCACATATATCAGCCAATTGAGAGATGAATCGACTAATGTATTAGAGCCATCATAAGAAACATCTAATATGCTTCTCTATCTTAAGAGGTGGCATTTCTAAAATTGCCTTTGATTTGGCTAGATCAACCTTAATCCCTTTTTTACTAACCATATACCTAAGGAAAACCCCTGATGATGTGCCAAAGAGGCATTTTGTTGGGTTCAGCTTCAAGTTGTATTGTTGAAATCTAAGGAAGAATCACCTTAATGCTTCTAAGTGCCCTTCAGCTATCTCAGATTTTATCACCATGTCATCCACATACACTTTAACATCTTTGTGGATCATGTCATGGAAGATAGCGGTAGCCATTCTTTGATAAGTTGCTCCGGCATTCTTCAACCTAAATGGCATTACCTTATAACAAAAAGTTCCCCATTCAATCACAAAAGCAGTCTTCTCTTTGTCTGGCGGATGAATCTGAATTTGGTTATAGCCAGTGTACAGATCAGTCAAGGAGACTATTTTAGACCTCGCCATGCGGTCAACTAATAGGTCAATATGAGGTAGTGGGAAATCATCCTTAGGGCAGGCTTTGTTCAGATCCTTGTAGTCAACACACATTCACACTTTACCATCTTTCTTTAGAACTGGAACAATGTTAGCTAACCATAAAGGGTATGTGATCGGCTTTATGAATCCATTGTCCAGTTGTTTGGTGATCTCTTCTTTAATTGGCAATGACCATTCTGTCTTTAGCCTTCGCAACTTCTGCTTGACAAGCTTCACATGTTCATAGGTGGGGATCTTATGCACTGCTATGCTTGGGTCTATGCCAATCATGTCCTTAAGGGTCCATGCAAAGCAGTTAATAAACTTGTGGATTAACTTGATAAGGCCATCCCTGTTATAACATGCAGATGCAATGAATGTAGTTTTGGGATTCTCATTGGTGCCAGTTGTGAGGCCTCGCCCGAGCACCGGTCTGATCCGCCGAGGAATCGAAATGCTCTTCGGGAGAAACTCCACGATTGAAACTCGCTGTGAGTTCGAAAAATTGATTTGTGTGATTTGAAAGTTGAAAAGTGAGTCGCCATTTTAATTTATTTATTTTAATTGGGAAAATTAAAGAAAACCCAACATGATTGACTCCAAAAATAATTTGATTTATCCCAATGGAAAAGTGCACCAATCTGCGAGTGACCAATGAGGGTTCGAGGATCAGGTTTTGGTAATTACACAATTAAGAAAATGTTATTTTCTTTAGTTTGGCTAAAAAAAATGCAAAACAACTCTTGAAAAATGAATTTTTGTGTATGCATGAACAGGAATATAATGATGAATGAATAGATATATACATGTATGATGTGATGGAATGATAATAATAAATAAATAAGCAAGATATATCCTACTTAATTATTACAATATCAAAACAAGTGAAATAAAGGGGATCTTTCCTCTAGCCCTTATGGGTACTAGGAAAAACACACATTCCCCAACTAAACTAATAAAAATTATAAACAAAAGGTTAATGCGAATAAAGTAAATAAACAAATAAAATAAATAAGTGAAATATTGATAAAAAAAAGATTTTGGAGTTGATGCCCTTCAGAATGGCAGCCTGCGTATCCTATTGAATAAGAATCAAACCCCACGCAGTTCTCCCTTCTTGCGAAGGAGGGGTTTAAAAATGTGTTGGTTTGCTTATTAACTTAATTCTGATCCTTAAATTAATAAGTTTTAGATCTTTTTAGTTTTAGACTTAAAGAGAATTCTAGATCTGAATTTAGAATTTTAAAAAAAAATAGGGAAGGGATTATACCTTTGCTTTTCTTGGTTTTCGAACGAATGGAACGAGTTTTGCTCCGGATCTCAACTCCACTGCTTTGAAATCTCTTGAATTGCTTTGGAATGCCTTGGAAGTCATTTCAAATGCCTTGGAAGTCATTGGAAATCATGCCAAATGAGGCTGGAGGAAGCTCCTATTTATAGAGCTGCCAGAGAGGGTTCTGGCGATATGAACGGCGGCGTCAGAGGCAGGGCGGCACGGCCGACGCGCCGGCCGTTTGCCTGGTGGCATCAATTTGGTGCCGCCTGTGGTGGCACACCAGGAGTGCCAGCGGCACGAAATGTGTGCCGCCGTCTGGGCGGCACGGCAAACGTTCCTCCCAGACGACAGCGTGCAACTTCAAGCGGTTTGACCTATTTTCATCCGTTTCTGGCCAGTTTCAGTTCCAATTTGAGCTTGGTTTGATCCTATGGGTTCATGACTGAAAGATGGTCGACTAGAGGTGTAAGATTCAAGAAATTTATTTTTCCGATGGGGCGCTGCCCCACACCCCGCAAGGGATGCTGCCCTCTTGACCCCTGCCCACTAATCGGCTAGCGGGACCGCCATATGCGTAGCACCCTATTCTTAGTAGGTGTCAAGCGGCAACTGAATTAAGAGGTGCAAATTTGAGGGTTCACACCAGTATTGATTGGTTCTTTGCTTGCATCATTTTTTATTTCATTTATTTCTTTTTTGGATGTATTATTCACATTGGATAAAGCATTCAGTGAAATAGAAGACGCAGGATTATAAGAAGAAAACTCAAATTTCTTATTGCGAATGAAAAAATCGTTGTTTATGGTTACATTAAAATTGAAAGAATGATTATTTATAGACTCAAAAGAAGAAAATGAAGAAAAAGACTTAAGAGACTCTAGCTCAGACTCCGAGTCAGACTAAGACTCTGATGAGGATTTCGATGGGAACTCTGACTAGTCACCTCCTCCCTTATAGTACCAGTTGTCAAGTTGGGTTTAGGTTGGTTGGATCAAATAAGTGGGATGTATCTCTTCTTCTACTCCGATCATAAAGACCTGCTCAAAGAGAGTGGCCTCCATAATTTCCTCCCAATCCTGCTCCAAAATGAAAACCGGCTCACAATCCTCCATGATCAACCTCTCTTTAGGGCTTTCACCCTCTCCTTGGCCCTTTTTTCTATTTCAGCCAGGTCTTCTTCAGTTGGTTCATAGCTAAGCCCAAAAGATGGAGTGGCTATGGGGTAATCCTTAAAACTGCTCATTCTTTGCTAGCCCTTGCCTCCCTCTGCTTTAATGAACTGGATGGTGTCGAAAAAGAACCCAATGAGTGACAACAAAGCTTGTTCAGATTGAATTTCTAGTATGGGCACAGGGTTTAGGGTCTTACTCCTCCCATGTCCATCCCTCTTAATGGTTACAACGAAAGTTCTATGAGGGAACTTGAGCTTCTGATGCAAAGATAAAGGGATGATTTTAGCTTGATGAATCCAAGGCCTTCCAAGAAGGAGATTAAAGCATGCTGGTACATCAATAATTTGAAAAGGGATGGGAGCAGTGACAAGGCCAATGGTGACATCTAAAGTAGCTACTCCTAACACCTCTCTTTTAGTATTGTCATAAGCCCTCATGATTTGATCCAAAGGTGTAAAGTCTGAGGCTTCCAATCCTAAATAACTAGCTACTTTTAGTGGGCACACATTCAAAGCTGACCCATTAACTACCAGTACCATTGGGATAGTCTTACCACAAGTTAGGACCATTATGTAAAGAGCATGGTTATGGCTTGGCCCCCCTTTAGGCAAATCATGGTCGGTGAAGGAGATGGTAGTAGGTCTGGTGGCACTGGTGAGTGAGGCTACCAGGGTTTCGGGGGTGATATCTATTGGAGCTTAGCATTGACTAGATTAGGCTCCAAATGGATATATTGGCCTAGGTCCTTTTGAGTTGTTTAAGGATGGGGTCTTCATCAAGTTCAAGACTCCCTTTAAATTTCTTAGCTAAAGGTGGAATATGCTGTACTGGTGGTTGGTTAGTTTAAGGGGCTGGTGTTTGGTGAAATCTACCACTTCTAGTTATAGTGTCTATTTCCTCAAGCAAATCGCTTAAATCAAAAACATAACAAAAATCAAAAGCTGATTGAATAAGAGAGATAGGATCAACTTTAGGGTCAGAAATGGTGATGAAGTTGACTTTGTGGTTTGGAAGTGGATTGGTGGTGATGTTGGGCTTGGATTTTGGTGCACCACTATTAATTAAGTCTTGGATTTTGTGTTTCAGGGCTTTGCAAGCATCAATCTTGTGCCCAACTTTTTAATGATACTCACAATATTCATTGGGATTGTAGTAATTGGGTAATGGATTTAGGGGTGCTTTGGGTTCCAAAGGCTTTATCATTTTTGCTTCCAGTGCTTTCTTATAGACTATAACCAATAGGACCCCAAGATTAGTGAAGGTCCTCCTTTATAGTCTCAATGGCTGGTGGTGTGAAATGGTTTGCTGATGGTGAGAAATGGTTGATACCTCCCCCCCCTTTTTGACTTGTTGAGGAGGTAACATTGGATTGGTATGGTGTGTTTTTCTTGTATCTAGGGTTAGAGGATTCATCTTTCAAGTGACCGCTCTAGATTAAATCCTCTATCTTGGAAGTAGTGGAAATGAGGGCTTTGAAGTCTGGTGGATATTGGGCCAGGAAATAGTTCTAGTAAACTGGGAGAAGGTTTTTGACAATAATGTCAATCTGTTCTTGCTCGATGGGGTAGTTTACCATATGAGCAGCCTTAGTCCTCTACCTAATAAGGAACGTAGAGAAGGACTCCTTAGGATGCTGTTTGGTTGTCTCTAGATCCCTTCTTGTTATATCCACCTCAACATTATAATGGTACTGCTTGACAAATGCATTGCATATGTCATCCTAAGTTATTTTTTGATTTGGGCTAAGGTCAAGTAACCACTTCACTAGAGTTCCAGTAAGGGATTATTGAAATAACTGAGCCAAAAGTTCATCATCCACTCCAAATGGCTTCATCGCCCCTACATACATTTTCAGGTGAGTTTTGGGGCAAGCGGTCCTATCGAATCTGTCAAGGTTTGGCATTTTAAACTTAGGTGGAAATCTGGCATTGGGAAAGAGGGTCAAGTCACTGACATCAACTAAGTCATCATGCCTCTTCAGATTCTTAATAGTCTTCTCCAAGACTTCAAATTTCTTTATAAAGGGCTTTAGCTCAAGATGTGAGAAAAGTTCCTTCCCTTGAAAAAGATCCACGAGGGAGGAAGTAGCAGAGTGAGTAGCAATCTGAATGGACTGTGATGAGATATTGCGATTTTGCATGGGTAGTGTAGTGATATTTAGAAATTGAATGGATGGTGCATCAGCTGCTGCTTTTCCTCTATCAGTTAGATCAATGGTTGTTTTGGAGGAGGAGGCAGTGTTTGTGGGGATTTGTGTCAGGCCATAGGTTGTATGACTTAGGTTCAAGGTAGGTGAGGTCACAGTTGGAATAATGGAGACTTGGCCAATCATACTTTGGACCTCTTCAAGGATAGACCGTCTTTGTTCTTGAAACTAGGCTTTTTGAGCTTCTAAAGCAGCCTGAAAATTTCTCTCTATAGTTGCAAGTTGCTTCTCTTATCTCATTAGAAGGCTAGTCATGAATGCTTCCATTTGAGAGGTCTCTTCCTCTTGATGAGTCACAGTTGGGTCAGTGCCAATGGGAAGTTTAATGGTTTCTTCAGCCATCTTAGATACCTTATGAGGGTCAAACAGAAAAGGGTAAGTATTTGTCTTAAAGATAGGGAAAAATCAAGATTCAAGGCGATCACAAACTTTTGGATGATGATGGGCTTTTGCATTTTGTTCAAGGTTCTTGAGTTTATGCATATATGCATGAATGCATGAATGAAAAGCTATTTCATGGATATGCAAATAGGCTTGATTTAGGGTGCATACAACCTATGGTCCAAGTTTTAGATTCCTTACGTTAAAGGGTATAGGTGGTTTAGATAGGGTACCCGTCGCACTAGAGCAGCGATATACCTAACCACATGTGAGTCAAGGAGCCTCGCGTGGGTCCAACAATATGTGCACGCTCGTTACACCTTTGAAAGGATCAAAGGATTTGTCGCGGGGTGGATAATTTCACTATCGGCAAATAGACTCAAGGAGGGTAACTCACTCAATGTTACTTTCTATCCATTGTTTTCTTAAGAAATCTAGGTTGGAAGGCAAGGAGCCAATGTAAATGATGCATGAAAGTCATTTCTATATTAAATGTGCTAAACTTTGATTTAAACCAATTAGTAGTTCTCTTATTTCTTTTATAAAAGAAGGTCGTCCCTAGTGGAGTCGCTAGCTATGAGGCCTCACCTGAGCACCGGTCGGATCTGCTAAGTGGGATCGAAATACTCATTTGGGTTTGAACTTACGATGGAACCCTCAGGTTCAGATTGACTGATTTTTGAAAAGAGTCACCACCTTAATTTTATTTTATTTGGGAAAAGATTAAGGGAAAAACCCAAATTAACTCCAATTAATATCCTAAAGGAAAAGATCACTAGCCTCGAAATCAAAGAGGATTCAGGGACTAGATTTTTGATTTATTTAGAAAAATGATTAGTTTGGCAAATTTAATACAAGATAACTTAAAATGAATTTCATGAACAATTCACATAATGCATGAATAAACAAATAAATAAACATTCATTTAAAACAATAAAGCAAATAAAGTAAAGAAATTAACTTTTACAATTCAAAACCAAAATAGGAGATACTTCCTTTAACCTTTATGGATTCTAGGGAAGTCACACATTACCCAAAATAATTCTAAAACAATTACTAAAGAAAAATACTACAAAAGAAAGTCAAAATCAATATTATAATAAAGAAAATAAACTAAAAGCAAATATCACAAAAAAAAAAATAATTCATAAAGTAACATACAAGAGAAGGAATATTTCTTATTTAAATTGGATTTGATGCTTTAAATGAGCAAGCCTACATATCTTTTTAAATGGGAATCAAAATCCACGTACTTCACCCTTCTTGCGAAAGGGTTAGTTTAGCTTAGCCATTTTATCATGTTTCAGTTTATTGATTGAAAGGTGGGTTCATTGATTAAATCAGGTTGATTGATTACCGAGTTGTTAATTAGGTTAGGTTTTAATTAACAAGTCAATGCAACAATTCAAATCGTTTACCTAGTTGACTAAATCAGATTCTAATTAACATGCCTCAAAATAATGAAAGAAAACGATAGATCATACAAAGCAAATAAATAACAAATGAAGAGAACAACTAAGCAATCCTAAGGAAAAATAACAAAATAAACAAACAGAACAATATAAAGTAAAAGAAACACTAAAACAAAACAAAACAAAATAAGAAAACAAGAAAATAATTACCTTACGAGGACGAGACTTGGGGACGTAGGGTGGATGAAGCGAACGACCAGATCGCAATTCCAGCTTCTCGG
Organism: Reutealis trisperma; assembly: GCA_947687605.1. Lineage (NCBI taxonomy): Eukaryota > Viridiplantae > Streptophyta > Magnoliopsida > Malpighiales > Euphorbiaceae > Reutealis > Reutealis trisperma. Next base: position 342,203 of record CANTUT010000349.1, on the reverse strand, counting down.
CTCGGTGAATGACAAACCTAAAATGGAGACTCAGACGGCATTATTGGGACCTTGTCAGACTGATTTGAGGAGAGCTACCTCAAAACGACCACCTTAATAAAATAAAATCTTAAACTAAAAAGTTCATTCCTTTCGGATCAAACCTTAAAAAATGTTGATTGCTTTGAAATCAATTAGTTTGATTAAGCAATTTTGAGTTTCCAAATGAGGTAGGAGGGTATTTTTTTTATAGGAAAGGGTTGGGAGCAGAAATGGCAAGCTTTAGATGTGGGATTCGCTTCCCAAAGCACAAAACTGCACAGGGAGCTTCGAGAACCACACAGAAGGCATATAAGCACAAGGTAACCACACAGGACCTATGCGGTACCGCACAGGACCTATGCGGTTTTGCACAGCCTCTGTGGAATTTTGCACAAGGTCTGTGCAGTTACGGACCGCCCTATGTAATCCCTATGACCTGTACGCCCCTTTTTACTCGGATCTGACCCGTTTCATATATGATTTAAGTCCAGTTTGATTCTATGGGTTCATGATTGAGTGTCCATTGTTTAGAGGTGCAAATTTGAGGCTTCATAATAAGAAGTAAGTATATCCTTTTTAGAAATCTTATTGGTGTAAGAATTAGTACGAATCATATAATTTAGAAGTGATGGATTAATTATTTTGTAAGAGTAAGTTTGTGGTTTTTAAAGCAATGAGTGAGGGTGATATAGGTAAGGATAATCACAAGAAATTCATGCTGGTGTTTAGTGGTTTTAGGATTTCATACATATATGAGAAACTGCCTTGCGATTTTTAAGCTGTTGATATACATTATTGTCATAGTTTACTAAGATAAGTTATATTAAGAAAAATAATGAATTGTATTAATGAATATCTATGATTTACTCTCTAGGATGATATTATGATATGGTATTATTTTTGAGTATTTATTCAAATTCCTATAAGAGTGCAAAAAACTAAATTGAAATCATGAATTAATGTCATGCAGAGTCATATAGTAAAATGATACATAGAAATAATTGTTTATAAGAACTAAGAAGAGTTTAAGCTTACTCTAAATTTGTGAATGAATAGGATGTGAATTGATATATACCAATGAGAGTGTGAATACGATAATGTCCATTGTGAGGTTACTAAAAGTTCATGAATATCTTTGGTATAGCAGGAGATTTTAGCTGAGTAATGAGTTTGAGCCATTATAAAGGAGCATTTAAGAAATAATATGTCAATAAAGGGTTTAAGCAGGATAAAATATAATTATTTTTCGCAAATAAGTGAGTACTTATCATGTGGTGAATGTATGTATTTAGGAGATGTTAGGCATATAAATTGTTGTATTATATATATCATAAGAATGGAATATGATAGGATTACATAAAGAGTATAAATATGGAATTATTTATTTGAGATTGTCTAGAATTATGAGTTAGTTGTTATATAACCTATGTGATAGGTAATGAATGAAAGTATGATTAAGTTGTTGAGAATTGATGTCATTATTAATGTTAGTATTAATAAGTACATAAGAAAAGATAAACTTGAGGTTGTAATTGATTTTATGCTAAATTAAAAGTTGTAGTGACTATATTCGAAGTTATATGAATAAAGGATTATTAAATATAGAACCTTATTGAGAATTAATAGTTATGTATGTGTATATGTATAATATGTTTGGAGATATGGAAATAGATCAAGTGAATTTTCATTTGTGAATAACATGTAATAAGGATTTGGAGTTTTATATGGAAATATCATATCAGAGTATAGGAATACAATTTTAACTATAGGGCTATAATGACATGAGTTTCGAAACCATTAAGACAAATAATAGTATTAGCAATAGTTAAGGAAAGCAATATGGTGTATACATTAAAAAAAAATAAGGATCTAAATAAAGACAACTTTTAGCTAATAACTGGAGGCTTATGTCTGATAGTGATTGATTGTAGTTTTAAAATTTAAGGATGAATTTTCATAAGGGGGAGAATGTAATGACTTAAATTTTTTATCATTTTAAAAATATTATTATATAAGGAAAATAAAAGATTAAACTATAATTGATATGTTTGTATTATATCATTTAACTAAGTTTCATACTTGAAAATTTTTATTAAGCTATATAATTAAAGTGAATGGGGTATTTTTCATGAAAATGCCTGAATAAAATTTCATTTGATTAATAATATTAAGTGGATTTAAAATTATTAAGTTAAATATTGTTATTATGATTATTATTGATATTATGGTTAATGTAGACAGGAGAAGATTATTTTATTAATTTGATAAAACTTAAAAATCTGATTACATAAAATTCATCATAATATGAAATTTCATATTTTAACAATATTATTATTATTATTATTATTAAAAATTTGTTAAGCCCAAGCTGAAGGGTCACAGTGGACCAAGTAGGTCTTGTCTGTCAAGTAGAGGAAAACTGAGAGAGGGAGAGAGAGAGAGAGGGAGAGAGAGAGAGAGAGAGAAAAGGTAGCTGAGCTGCCAGATCGATGTCATCCGGTCATCGATGACTAGCACATGCCGGATCACTATAAAGCCCAGGCGTCAATAGAGCTCCAACAAGAAGTGCACTGTGATCAGCAATTAGAAGAGCTCACACGTGCCGCCTAAGGCCATTGCCAATAATGGAACTTCTAGGCTTGATTTTGACCATTTCCAGTGATCCAAGTGCCTTTGAAACTAGCATCACTCTAGCTTCATTTTAGGGCACTTCTTATCACCGATGGTCACTGTGGATGGCGGTCCATTGATCATCCAATAGTGGTCCGATGACCTTCCAATGAGTTAAATTTTTTCAACCACCATTTCCAGCGATCCAAGTGCCTTTGAAACCAGCATCACTCTAGTTTCATTTTGGTACACTCCTTATCACCAATGGCCAATATAGATGGCGGTCCATTGATCGTCTAATAGTGGTCTGATGACCTTACGGTGAGTTACATTTTTGCAGTGGTCTTCAAATTTATTTTTGAGCTCATTTATGATGATGTCTCTTGATAAATTTTGGATGTGTTGATGATTAAATGATGAGAATTTATTTTTTGGTTAATGAATAAATTATATATATATATATATGTGTGTGTGTGTGTGTGTGTGTGTGTGTGTGTATACATACATACACACACACACACACACATATATATATATATACACGTCATTTAAATAATAATTAAAGAGAATTAAATATATAGTGACTTTATATTACAAAGATTGATTTAAGAATTTAGTATATAGATTTAAATTATAAATTCCTTAAATAAGGTTATTGTAAAATTTTATTATGAATTATTTTATGAAAACTATTTTATGATTTATATTGTGAGACTTTATTATGAGGGTAATTTAAATTCAAAATGTAAAATTAGTTTATGAATATATTATTAAAATTATTTTATAAATTTTTATAAAAACTATTTTAGTAAATTGTGTTATGAAATTATTTTATGAAAATCGATTAAATTTTAGGAAATTTATTAATTCAGTTAATTTTGGATGCAAGTTCGAGTAATATAATAATATATATACATATATGTGTTTTATGTTCATTTCTTCAAATGGTTAATAATATTAATATTAATATTAATATTTTTATAATAATGACATTATCTTACAATATACAAATCCTCAAGTTAAAAGGGAATTCAAGTGTCTATATGTGTATATTATATATATTTATCTCAATGTATAATTCAAAGTTTGTTGATGGTATGTTTTGAGGAGATAGGGATGAGTATGATTGTAGGTTCCGAATGGGCAATTGACTTGAGTTATTATTGTCTATGATATTATTTTCTTTTAGGAGGTGATGTTCTAGTTCTATGGGAGATTCTGTCGAAATTTTGATAGAATCCTTAGGATAACTGAGTCTTCATATTCTAATGTACTTTATATATTGTTCAATGTTAGCATTTCAAGTATCTTCTAGCTACTAGATCTCGTGTTTGAAGAAAGCAAGGTGTTTCGGACAAATCTATAAGTTTATATATTTTAATTTAGTTTTGCATCGGAACATATTCATTCATGCATGATAGAATGTGTGTGTGTGTGTGTGTGTACATATATATAATATTAATTATCACTATATGCATCAGAGGTAGAAGTATGATGTATGTTTATACCAAGTACTATTGTGATGATATAGATGATATGTGCTTTGTGTTTACAATGGAAATGGGATGAAGTGAATCCAATCCATACTAATATAGGAATATGATTATGACATGATAACATGATATGATAATGAAATGATATGATTTATGATAATGTTAATGATGTTGGCCTGGTTTAAGCTAGTCTCACTGTGGCCATATATTTTGGATAAGTGAGCCTGGTTTGAACTGGTCTCATTGTGATTCCCAATGTTTGAAATTAAGAGAGCCAAAGGAGGGGTCGGCTCCCCATTTATGATGGTTTAGATAAGGATTGGATTTATCGACTATTTCCATAATGTGTGATTTTATGTATGAAATAATTTATGTGTGATGTGATGTGCCATGTAAATTCAAGATGCATATATACTAAATTAATTTATATTATCTCATTGAGTAGAACACTAACCCCCTGTTCAACATTATTTTCCAGGGTAAGCTAGCTGCAAAAGTCAGATGAAATTGTGTTTACTATCGAAGATTAGCATTGCAATTCCTCCTTTATTTTATATATTGTGAATTAAATTTTCAACTTTAGAACTCCGCATTGTTATTTAGTTAAAGAAATTTTTGTAAGATTAAGAATAGTTGGAAAATAGTAAAGTTTTGCTTTCATTTAATATGACAATTATTATAGATTTACTGTTTAATGTTTATTCAGGCTTACTACGGACTCTAAAAGCTTTATACTTTTCTATTTCTTAGTGCTAGTCATGTGCTGTTAAGTTTAGTTTGTGACAATAATTCAAAAATTATTTTAAAAATAATTTGGAATATCCATTAATAATATAATATTTAAAATAATATATATAGTGTAAAGCCTAGAGCACGCGCCAGATCACTATAAAGCTATCTAGCACAAAAACTAGAAATGCGAAAACAGGGAAACAACATTTTTAAAAAAATATAGGAAACAAAATGCAGGAAATGTGTAAATATAAAAAAAAATATATAGGGGTACATTTGTAAATATTATTTGTTATTATATATGTAATTTTTTTTCATATGTATATTTGTCATAATTATAGAAAAAATGTTACTCTTAATGATAAACCCTTATCAATATATATATATATATATATATACACACACACACACACATATATATTTATGTTATGAAAGATAACTATCCAAATATTCAAGAAACAAGAACAAATTGTCCACAAGTTACATAACCAAATATAAAATAGCAAATACAATGCAAGATATTCATAAAATTTGCTAAACTTCATCATTTTCCTTCTCTATACTTTCATTAGTATCTTCATTAAAAAATACATGCTTTAATTCTGGTTCATCCAAAGATAGGTTGGCAAACTCAAGCATACTAACATCTTCCATGCTTGCAAATTCATCTCCATTGACATCCCACATTTTAGTCTTCTCATCATAATATTGGGAGGTGCTTCTAGATAAAAGACGAAGATTGTTGTGAATAAATACTAAATCTTCTGCACCTTTTGGAGTTAATTTATTCCTCCTAACTAAATGAATAAAGGAATAAGTACTCCAATTCCTTTCACAACAAGAAGAAGAAGTAGGTTGTCCAAGCATTTTAAAAGCCAACCGTTGAAGTAAAGGTGCACTTGAACCATAAATTGCCCACCACTTCCTAGGGTCAGTATCAAACATACTACCAATAGAATCTAGATCACCAAATGGCCCACTTTTGAGAGAAAAATTAGCATACTCATTATAAGCTTTAATATGCTTATCAACAGAAAAAATTCTCCTAAAACACTTATTTCTCTCTATAGATACTTCCATATCCATATGTGGAGGCACTTTGCCTTCTCCTTCTTGAAGCCATTTATCACTATAAAACCTTCAAAAGAAATACAATCCAAAACAAATAAAAAAAATTCAAAAGGAGCTATAAAAAGAACAAAAGAATTGAAATAGAAATTCACCTTGGATTCGAGGAATGAGTTAAACAGTGGAGTGGAGTATTATTCTTTGCCCAACGATCAATAAGAATGCCATGGACCACACAAAAAAAGGAGGTAAATCATCTAATTGCTTTCTTTCATGCTCATATATAGCAACCTTCACATTTTCCATCATAAAATCCTATATCTCACAAACCAAATGAAGGCATGGTTTGTTTGTATTACAAACCCTAATCATGTTATAAATAGGATCAGTGAACTCTAGAATATAAGTAACCTTCTCCCACCATTCTTCATCCATAATTTTTTCATGAATAAATCTAGCTTTTCCTTGATCATCTTCCCGATATGCTGTCCATTCATGACTCATAACCATATTTTCTAAAGCACACCTAAGAAGCTTAAATCTCTTTAGCATAACAACAATAGAAGCAAATCGAGTATTAGCAACTGCAAGCAACTTTAAAGATCTAAACTAGTTGAACATCGCAAGCCTTATTAAATAGTTCATTATGAAATTTTTGTTTTGCAAAGCATTTAAATGTATTTCAGTGATCCAATGACACTCATCATATGTTTCCACCTTAGTTTCCACATTTTTAACTGCACATATGTTCTTCAAAGCAAGATTAAGAGTATGAACAACACATGGAGTCTAATAAATATGTGGAAACATACCTTCAATGATTTCCCCAGCAGCCTTAAAATTTTTAGCATTATCAATGACTATTTGGACCACTTTATGATGACCAATCTCATTAATTACCTCTGTCAATATATTAGCAATGAAATGCTTATCCTTCACTTCACTTGAATAATCCACAGCTTTAATAAACTTAGGCCCATATTCACAAACAACCATTACATTAATCAAAGGTCTCCTTTGTGGGTCACTCCATCCATCACTCACAATGCTAACACCTTTTTCCATCTAAGTGCTTTTTATAGGATTTAAAAGCCTCTCTACATGTGCTTTCTCCCACTGAAGTAATGTGGTTCTCAATTTATTATAACTAGGAGGTACATAACCACTCAAAGGATGATTAGTAGCAAATGTACAAGAACTAATATAATATGGGTTTCTTGCCAAATTAAAAGGTATACGCCCAGTGTGGAACATCTTAGCGATCTCTTCATCTAGCTGACTTCTAGTTTGCATGTCAAAAGCTCTAGTAAGAGGAGAATCATCAACTCTTCTCCTCTTTAAAGCATATGAAGGACTTGATTCATTTAAAGATAAAGGACATGGATTAGTGTTGGTGGCAGCCGTAGGCAAAGAAACTCACTTAGGTTGACTATTAGAGATTTTCATTGCAACCTCATCCTCAAGTTTTCTCATGTCATGAATATTGTCAACTCCTACCTTCTTACAAATATCATTCCCGTTTCCGGTAATTTTTAATAGATGAGCCCTCACTCTAGTATATGTCCCTTGCTTTTCTTGACCATAAAAATTACATATCCATTCGACATTACCACTTCTATCCCCTATTGTCTCAATTCTAGTGACATATTGCCATAAAGGACAGTTTTGATCTTTTCTATATTTTGTCACACTACCGGTAGTAGAGCTTCTACTTCTAGTATCCATTAAAATGAAATAATATAGAACCTGAATAAATAAACAACTCATATATATGAGAACACAAATCCAAATACCCAACAAAAAAAAAATCAAAATAACATACAAAGTATAAATTTTTTGAATTAAAATTACATGAAAGTGACAAATTTAATTTAATATCAATTTTAAAATTTTAGAATCATACATATCCAAAGAAAAATTTCAGAATATCCAATCATGAATTAATAAATTTGGGCAAAATTTCAAATTATTAAATTTTCCAATTCAAAATTAATCATCCAATTCAATTTTAAAAATAAATAAACCAAATTATATATTCAAAATAAATACATCAAATTATAAATCAAATAATAACCAATAAATCCATACCCAACAAATACTCATACCCAATAAATAAATACCCATGCCCATCAAAATTGAAAACCAGCAAAATACCCATAAATACCTAGTTACAAATACCCAGAAAATAAAAAAAAAATAGATAAAGAAATTGGGAATGTAGAAGCAGATGAAGGAAGGAACAAGCATGAAACATCAAACAAGAAAGAAAATAGCAAAATAGAATAAAGAAATTTGATCTAGGAGACCTTGAGGATGATGGGTTGGCCTTAGCCAACCTTGTCGTCATCATAATCGATCGTCGTCGATGTGCAGTGGTGGGTGGTGGTTGATTGCGACAGTGAGAAAGAAGGAGGGAGGAGAGAAATTCTGAATATCAAGTACCTAAATCTCTATTTAAATCCTAAATCTATCAATTTTGTGTAAGAGAAACATGTTTCCAAAAGAGAAACACATTTCTGAATTTCTTGAATTTGCAGAAACGGCCCAAAATGTGTTAGCACCATTTCAGTGGAGTGTCACCATGTTCGAATTTTTGAAACATGGAAACGTTGATGAATCCCCATTTCCATGCTTCAGAGTTATAAATCCTAGGTGCCAACAGAGCTCTAGCAAGAAGTGCACCGTGATCGGCCATTGGAAGAGCTCACACGCTCTATTTAAATCCACCACCGGCAATGGAACTTCCAGGCTTAAATCTGACCATTTTCGAACATCATTTCTAGCGATCCAAGTGCCTTTGAAACTAGCATCACTCTAGCTTCAAGTTAGCAAGGTACACTCTAAGCTCTATTCTTCTGCTTGGAAGTTGCTCTGCTAAGTTTGAGTGTTGTCATTCCCGATTATGAAGATCATTGTTAGAGCTCAATGGTTATTGAAGGATTAGCACTAATATGTTATAGGGTGAAAATGTAATATGAATAGTGTTGTAATTGTTATTATAATAATGTATGAAATAATGTACATTTGGCTATTGACATGAAATGAAATTTTAGAAGTTTTATACAAGTTGTGTTTATAATGATGTTATAAGTTAACAAGGAGATAATAAACAAGTAATGGGTAACAAGAAAAGGTAAATTAGGTTATGATCTTAGGGATAAGATCCTTCATGTTGATTGATAAAAGATTATATGTTAAACGGGTTCTACAAGTATAAGTGACCTTACGTTTCCCTGAACTCTAGGACCGTCACAACTTAAAAAGGTGGGTCGTGATACTTACAGTGTATAAATCTTCAAATTAAAAGGGAATTCAAGTATCTATATGTGTATATTATATATACTTACCTCAATCTATAATTCAAAGTTTGTTGATGGTTTGTTTTAAGGAGATAGGGATGAGTATGATTGTAGGTCCTTGATAGGCAATTGAGTTGAGTTATTATTGTCTATGATATTATTTTCTTTCAGGGGGTTATGTTATAGTTATAGGGGAGGTTATGCTAAAATTTCGACAGAATCTTTAGGGTAACTAAGTCTTTATATTCTAATGTACTTCATATATTGTTCAATGTTAGCATTTTCAAGTGTCTTTTAGCTACCAGATCTCGTGTTTTGAAGAAAGCGAGGTGTTTCCATCAAATCTATGAGTTCATATATTTTAATTTAGTTTTGCATCGGAACATATTCATTCATGCATGACAAAATGTGTGTGTGTGTGTGTGTGTGTGTAATATTGATTATCACTATCTGCATCAAAGGTAGAATTATGATGTATGTTTATACCTAGTACTATTGTGATGATATGGATACTATGTGCTTTGTGTTTGTGATGGAAATGGGATGATGTGAATCCGATCCATACTAATATAGGAATATGATTATGACATGATATATGATAATGAAATAATATGATTTATGATAATGTTAATGATGTTGGCCTGGTTTGAGCTGATCTCATTGTGGCCATATATCTTGGATAAGTGATGGGCCTGATTTGAACTAGTCTCACTGCGATCTACAATGTTTGAAATTAAGAGAGCCAAGGGAGGGGTCGACTCCCCATTTATGATGGTTTAGATAATGATTGGATTTATTGACTATTTCCATAATGTATGATTTTATGTATGAAATGATTTATGTGTGATGTGATGTGCCATGTAAATTCAAGATGCATATATACTAAATTAATTTATATTATCTCATTGAGTAGAACACTAACCCCCTGTTCAACATTATTTTCCAGGGTAAGCTAGCTGCCAAAGTTAGATGAAATTGTGTTTGCTATTGAAGATTAGCATTGCAATTCCTCCTTCTTTATTTTATATATTGTGAATTAAATTTTCAACTTTAGAACTCCACATTGTTATTTAGTTAAAGAAGTTTTTGTAAGATTAAGAATAGTTAGAAAATAGTAAAGTTTCGCTTCATTTAATATGACTGCTATTATAGATTTACTATTTCATGTTTAGTCAGGCTTACTACGGGTGTGTTTAAGATTGCTTTTTGGGTTAAAAAAGTATTTTTAGAATTTTTTTATTGATTTTTATTTTTTTTATAAACTGCTTTTTCAAATTTGCTTATGGAAAAAACATCAATTTATTTGTTTCTGCTTAAAAGTAATTTTTAAAAAAATACAAAATTTTTTGTTGAAAAGCGCTTTTTTCAAACGCAATGCCAAACAGACTCTATGGATTCTGGAAGCTTTATATTTTTCTGTTTCTTAGTGCCAGTCACGTGCTCTTAAGTTCGGGTCGTGACAATAATTTAAAAAATATTTTAAAAATAAATTGGAATATCCATTAATAATATAATATTTTAAAAAATATAAATAGTGCCTATCGTTCACAAACTTATAAAATTATATGTGCACACAATTAACTAGTATAGATGTGTCCAATTAGGGATGTGAAAGATTTTACAGATATTTTATTGTCAAGGAATGAGAAAATTCGAAAATTTGCTTATGCAACCTTTTCACTATGCCAATGTCATTGCAACAGAATTTATGAATTAAAATGTAATTGATTTTTTTTCAAAAAAAAAAAAAAGGGAATGAGGTACAACGATAAAAAATTGCAAAAATTATAATAAAAGTGGTTAGTGTTGTGATAATGTTGATAATAATATTTGAGTAGTATAATGTGATTGGATGTCTATCACTATCTTTATAAATAGTTTTCTTATGTAAATAGAACTCTATCTTTGATTTTATTTTTGTAATCTTTTACACCTATAAATAGGTGCTATAGTCAATGGAATAATATACAAAAATTTATTCTCTCTTCTATTCTCTCTATTCTCTATTTTCTATAATTGTTCTTTATTTTATAACACGTTATCAGCACGAATCGTTCTACAATATTGTTTATAATTTTATGTGTTCGTTTCTTTATCAAACACATTTTGAAAAAAAAAATTCATCAAATCATTTTTTTTTAATTATTAGTCGTATGAATCAATTAAATGAGTCCCAAATAAAGATAGTTAAAGAAATTTGAATCGTTTTTTTTTTTTGCCATTATCGATTAATACTTCGTTTTTTTTTTTTTTAACTAAGGAATTTGAATCCTTTCTTTTTAATCATCAAATGTTAACATGCAAATTCATTTTTAATTATTTCGTTTTTTTATTTCATTTTTAATTTTAACATGCAAATATTAATTATTTTTATTTCGTTTCGTTTTTTATTTCGTTTTTTTAACATATATTATATATCTTAATAATATCTTTTATAGAGATGTTATTCGATATTAATCAAATTCTAGTTTTTGAAAAACTAGTGTTATATTTTACATTCTAGTTCATGAAGAATTAGCACCATATTTCAAATTCTAGTTATTGAAAAAACTAGTATTATTTATAGTTTTTGAAAAACTAATAATCTTTACAGTTCCTGAAAAACTAATTAAATAAATAACCATCTATATTTAAAATTATAGTTCCTGAAGAAACTAGTACTATTTATAATTCTTGAAAAGCTAATTAAATAAACAACTAAAGTATAAATTCCTGAAAAATTTTTGGCCTAAGTTCCTGAAGAACTAAGTATCCTAAAATCTAATATCCCAATTCATTAAAGAATTATTTTATGCTCCTGAAAAACAAATGCATTGTCTATAAGTCTTTAAAGACTGATTTAATTATGATACAAATTGACATATTACTTATTTTTGTATAGACAATGTTGAATTTGATGAAACTTAAATTTGTGACCCTCAACATCACGGACAAAAATTATCTGTCATTGATACTAGATGTTGAAATACATCTGAATGCTATAGGTCTTAGAGACACAATCAAAGATGAAAATCAAGAATGTCAACAAAATCGCATCAAGACAATGATTTTCCTTCGTCATCATCTTTATGAAGGATTGAAACTTGGATATTTGACAGTTAAAGATCCATTAGTTCTTTGGAATAATTTAAAAGAGAGATACAACCATCATAAGTCGGCATCCTTCCAAAGGCTCGTTATGAATTGATGTATTTACGATTGCAAGATTTTAAAACTATAAGTGAATATAATTTTATAGTTTTTAGAATTAGTTCTAAATTGAAATTATGTGGAGAAAATATTACTGACCATGATATATTAGAGAAGACATTTACTACTTTTCATGCCTCGAATATGCTCCTGCAGCAGCAATATCGAAAAAACATATTATAATATTATGAGCAAAATATTCTAAGTTATGAACAATATCGAGAAAAAGGTTTTAAGAAATATTCTAAATTAATTTCATGTCTTCTTGTTGATGAGCAAAATAACGAGCTCTTATTGAAAAATCATGAAACTCGTCCAACTGGTTTTGCTCCATTCCCTGAAGTGAATGAGACAACATATTATAATATTAGGCATGGACAAGGAAGAAGATGAAAACATAATCGTGGTCGAGGACGTTGTCGAGGTTATGGCTGAAATCATAATAATAGCAATCATAGTGGTCATAGAAATAATAATGCATCTTTCCACCAAAAGTGGAAGAATCATGAAGAGAAAGAGAATAATGGATCAAAGTAAAATACATAAAATCAATGTTATCGATGCGGTATGAAAGGGCATTAGTCTCGTCATTGTCGTACGCCAAAGTATCTTGCTGGTCTCTATCAATAGTCCTTAAAAGAGAAAAACAAAAATATAGAAGCAAATTTGGCAAAAAAAATGATGATGATTTTGGTGATGACTCTATTGATGTCAAATATTTAGATGTGTCGGATTTTTTTGAGAATTCTGAAGGAAAAAATTGATCATTTGATTGGTGATGGTAATGTAAATACCTAAAATTATATGCTTTCTTTAGTTACCTTAGTTTGATTTATGTTTTCAATTTAAACACTAGTTTAAAGTGTTGGTGAATTATTTATTAAGTATTTTTGCATTGATTTTAAATCAATGATTTATATTGAGTTGTTTCTTAAAAATATGTTTTATCTTTGCGAAGTTATTATGATACATTGCATGCTTTTGTAATAGCAATATAAAAAGTAAAAATTTATAAATATTATTTGTCTTCTAGTGGTTGCAAAGAATAATTGCTAATGAGAAATCATCAAATAATGCCCACTAGTACAATTGCATTTCCTGAAGTAAATGCTATAAATTATTTGGTAGATCATGAAAACTCTGAAACAGTAACAACTCATATAGAGGACACAACTCAATATCGATGATTTTATGTAAACTCCATGAAGGAGTAATTTGTAAGAATTTTACAAATTTTGCATTATAATGAGTTATTTCATTGTTTTATCCCTTGTATACATACACAACATATTGCGTTGAACCTGCAGTTCAAGCATTGACCTTATAGTTCAATAATTAAACCTTGAAAGTTTAGCATGAATGCCATTATGTATATCATACATACTCTCCTTTGAAATTTGTACAAGGACATAAACTGCAAATATTTAGTTGTGCCATGAATATATTAATATTACTATCTCAATGTGCGAAAATGGGTCCACAAAAGAGACCATGAATTTATGAGGCACTTTTCTCGACATTAGGGGGAGAAAAAGCACCTGCAATGCTAAAGAATGTCGAGAAATTTATTGGAAGGAAAACTCTTTAAGTAATTTTGATCCATGTAGAAGTTCAAGTGAACTAGAAGTTCAAAAAATAACAAGAGTTGCAACAAATTGCAACTTAACTGCCAAAAGCATTTATAGATGCTAAAAGAGTGACAAAGTCTCATATTACAATTGCTAATACCCTAGAAAGGGTTGTGATTCTAATTACAAATAGAAAATCAATCAATCTCACTACACGCCAAAAGCGTGGATAGTAAATTAGAACTAAAGATAAAAATCTGTGGAAAAGAAAAGCAGCGTCACTTATAAAACCTCCTGAAGAGGTAGATCTCAGTCAAAGAACTATAGTCAATTATGAGACATAAATTGAGATAACAGAATAGTTAGATCTTCCAGATATGGCTTCTAGAGTTGATGATCATATAAATAAAACTATGAGATCTTAATTATTTTTGTTATATAAGAGAAAGAGTTGATAGAAATTCAATTATCGTCGACGATTAATTTGCCTTAACAGTAACTTTTACCGTTTCAAGAGAAAATCTGGATCCAAAATCTATAAGTATAACTGAATATTAACATGATTGATCATCATGAAAAGAGGCAATTAAAGTAAAGCTAGACTCGTTATATCATTAACTATGAAAAAAATAATTCTCTTATTATGAAAATGATCATGTTTCGATACTTAATTAGTATGACAGTTAAAGAAAGACTTATTATACGCCTTATGAAAATTAATATAAGAGTCCCAGAAGGACTAAAAAATATCATAAATGAATGCACATTAAACATGTGACATATATTTCATCAAATTGCAAAAATCCATATATGGATTAAAGTAATACAGACATATGGTGTAATTATTTGAGAAAATTCTTATTGAAAGAAAGATATGTGAATAATACACTATGTCCATTTGTATTCATAAAAGGCCAAAGAATGGTGAATATTATTATTGCAATATATGTTAAATATCAATATAACTCCTAACGAACTCAAAGAAGTATGTACCTATTTGAAGAGTGAGTTCGAGATGAAAAATTTAAAGGAAATAAAATTTTGTATCGGCCTGCAGACTGATTAACAAGGAGTCCTAATATGCCAATCTACTTATGTGGAAAAGGTATTTAAGTAATTTTGTATGGATAAATTTTTTCCCTTAAACAAACCAATAGTGGTCCTCTCACATGAAGTGAAAAGATACCCTTTTAGACCTAAAGAAAATAACAAAGAGTTATTTGGTCCTGAAGTACCATATAAATGCTATAGGGGTATTTATGTATCTTGCAAATTGCATCAGATTTGATATTGCATTTGTAAGAAAAAATTCCGAACTAGATATAACCTCTGCACCTACTAAGATATATTAGGGTGGTGTAAAAAGTTATCTTTAATGTACCATTAATATTATGATCATATTTTGATTCAGATTTGAATTTAGTTTATATGAGAATATTGATTATTTGCTTGATCTTCATAATAGTAGATCTTAGATTGGCTATATATTCACTTATTATGATACTGCAATTTTTATAAAAGTTTTTTATGGTCTTGAAGTACCTCACTAAAAATACTCTCATTGTGTTTTGAGAATAATGCAATTTGCATTACATAAATTAAAAGTGGGTATATCAAGAGTGATGAAGTAAACATATAAATTTCACTCAAATTCTTATTTATACATGGACTCTAGAAGAGATATCCACTAAATTCGCTCAAGTGACAACCTAATAGACTTATATACTAAGTTTTTACCTAGTGTGATATTTAAACGGGCACTGTTTCATCAATTAGTATATGCCGTGTTGAAATATGCCTTCATCAAGGGGAGCGAATCAGTATATGATTGTATTCTTTTTTCTTAGTCAAGTTTTTATCCCATAGGGTTTTCTTGGACAAAGGTTTTAATAAGGCAATTTGTGTAATGACAAAATAGCGCATGAAACGTACTCTTTTCCTTAGCTATGTTTTTTCCCACTGGGTTTTCTAGCAAGATTTTTAACGAGGCATATTCATGGCGCAGGTAATATCCTTGGGAGCACAATAAATAAATTCTTATATGTGGATATTATTTAAATATCATAAAGCACTCTCTACAACCACATTTGAAAAGCCAGTCAACAAAATTGGCATGCGCCTACTAAGAGATATTTGATAAAAATCATGTTTTCATGAGGGAGAGATTTTAGTGCACTGTACTCTTTTTTCTTTAGTCTATATTTTGTACCATTGGGTTTTCCTGGCAAGATTTTTAATGAGGCAGTGTTATGGCGCAAATCGGTATAAAAATAATGTACTCTTTTTCCTTTACTAAGATTTTTTTTTCTACAGGGTTTTTTCTTAGTAAGGTTATAACGAGGTATCATATTCTTTATAATAGACATCTAAGGGGGAATATTGTGATAATATTGATGATAATATTTGAGTAGTATAATATGATTGGATGTCTATCACTATCTCTATAGATAGTTTTCTTATGTAAATAGGACTCTATCTTTGATTCTATCTCTGTAACTTTTTACATTTATAAATAGATGCTATAGTCAATTGAATAATATACAGAAATTTATTCTCTCTTCTATTCTCTCTATTCTCTATTTTCTATAATTGTTCTTTATTTTATAACAGTTAGACCATTAAAAAAAAAGAAATTAATATTATAGTGTGAGGAAATAGCCCTAAGGGAGTGTGACAATCAAAGATCCCCAAAGAATATTCAAACAACAAGAGGTATGCAAAGCATATAAACTCTCTTACAATTAATATATTTAGTGAAATAAAAAATTATTAAATATTAGAATTATTATTTTATTAAATTTATGAAAAATGAAAATTATAAATTAATATAATATTAATATATTCAAAGTAATTATATATATAAACTTAAAATTAATATATGACTACATAAATATAGATAAATATTTGAATTTTTCTAATTTTACTTATTTTTTTTGCAGTTGAGCCTATTGCTCATTATTTAAAATAAATTAATAGCTTCATATCCATGATAATATGAACAATATTAATAACTATTATTATTATACTCCTTTACTTTTAATATAGTTTGAACATTATCTCACATTTTCACATTTCAAACATAAAATTTCAAATTTACCAAGTACTAAGAATAAATTATATATTATAATATTTTATTTTTAAATATTCTCTTTAATAATTTATAATTATAAAAAAAATTTCTTTAAATTTTTATTAATTATTAAATAATAAAATTATTTATTATTTAATGAGTTATGAAATTAATTTTTCAAGAATTTATTAATTAATAAAATTATTAATTTATTAAATATTAAATATAATAACGTCGATGCAAATAAGAATTTAAGGTTGTAGAGTACAACTGGACTTTACAAGGCTGCTCTTTTTTGTTTTTTTTTTTTTAAATAACGTCTTTGCCTGAATTTCGGTTCAACGTCTTGTTGCTGGTCTGCCGTTGAATAATATACAAGATGTATAACGTCTTGGCCGGCCATCAAACTAATATTCTATTTTTTATTTCAATCATATCATAACATGTAAAAGTCATTACAATTATTTTTCTTTTTCTTTCTCTTTTTCTTTTCGACAGAACAATCTCTTTGACCCTCTCTCTCTCTCTCGCATTCTGTGACTTGATCAAGATGAACGACTTGCTCACGGTAATCTGATTTTTTTTTTAAATTTTCTTTACAGCAATCTGCATGTATAATTCAATTGATGAGTTCAAAATTTGTGTGCTTAATTATGTGTTTAAACTTGAGTTTAATGGTTCATTTTGTTGGTTTCATGGTGTTTGGAGCTGGGTTGGTCTTGTTAGGTGTGAAGTTGTCTCTTTAAAGCTTCTTATAGTTCAATTCTTTTTTGGAAGGGATTTTAGTTGAATTTTGAACTTTTTAGTGCCTCTAAAGATGGTTTTTCATGGCTTTAGTTGATTGTTATGGAAACTTGGGAAAGGAAAAAAAAAAGGACTTGAACCCTCAATTTTATTATCTAAATAGAAGATTTTGAGTGATTTTGAGGCCAATGGTTGTTGAGTTTGATGTTTATTTCAGTGGACACCAAGAGAATCCCTGATAACCAGAAATCAAAATTGGAACTTTGGTTTTGATTTGCTTTCTAATTAATGCCCTGTATCCTTTAGAGAATTATAAAAGCTTTTCCCTTTCCCCTTTAAGATAAGATGTTTATTTGAAGCATTATAGTGCTGTTGGATATTCTGTCATGGCAGTTCTGTTGTCCTTGCATATCTGAGTCCGTAGTTGTGTTCTGCTTTCTACCTTATATTGAAGTGGGAATTGATCTTTTGTTAATGTATCCCATTTTCAGGATTCATTTGTTGGTGATGCCCAAAGACCTCCCAACAATAATGATATTGAAATGGGGATGCAGCTTCCACGAAGCAACTCTGATATGGGAATGGAAGCTTTCAATAAGCAGGTATTTTGTATTCCAGTTGATCGTTGTCTTTTCAGGATGCCAAATGTGTAAAAAAATTGAATTGCAAAGGAACTTGTGCACTTCAAGCATGATGGCTTTTTCCTTTTCCATTTAAATTTTCATTTGTTAGTTGTGGAATGTGGAACCAAAAGTAGTGAATATTCACGCAAACCCAATTCCTGCAACACTTTCTGTAATACAAAATATCTTTATTATTTGTGGCTCTTTGATAACTTTCCTCTGCATTTCTATTTCTGTTTCCTCTTTATGCTTTTCTTATACTTGTTCATTGTTTCTTAGATACAAGAGATTGAGAAGCAGGTTGATAAGGTCTCTGAACTTCTCAAGAACCTGAAGGTATGTTTAATGCTCGCCAAAAGTCATGCTTCCTGCAGTAAACGAGCTTAGGGTTTTATGAGTAAATTCATGGAAATTAATCACATTGGCCTAGACTACAGAGATATGAACAGAAGCAAAGTGGTGTATTTTGACAATCCTATCACATCCTGTATCTCTAATATATAAATTCATATAACAGCTAGGACTTGTTATTCAATTTTACGAGCAGATCCTACAAGGTGTATGTTTTTTAGTGGAGTATATTTGAGCTAAAACATTAAAAAAGGAACGGTTATGGTCTATCCAGTTTCAGTTCTTCAACTTCTTACTTCAACTTTAAGGACTGCAATTTCCTGTAGTGAGTTTAATTGGATCAGAAATAGTCAAAAGGAAATTATTTGGTCCTTGACTTTAATATATTTAATGGATTGTTGTTTGAATATTAACCATGCACTTGGCTGGAGAGGTGCTTAGTTGTTAAAATTTCTATAAAAGACCATTATAGTTGAGAAGTGTATAACCACTTGTGCTAAACAACTGTGAACATCTCATTATCCGACTACTACTATGTCTAGATCTCCCTAAGAATCAAGTATCATACATGAAAAGAAACGAGAATAGAAGACAATAACTGTCATGCTTTTACTTATAGATTTCTAATGTTAACTTCTTTGCAGGAAGCTAATGAGGAGTCAAAATCAGTAACAAAAGCATCTGTCATGAAAGGTAAGGTCTAGGTCTACACCTGTTTCTCATATTGACACACTCAAAACTTCAAACTCACTGTTATAAGATAAGCTTTGCATCTGTCATTTTCCTGGTTATAATATGTGAACCATCTTGTTGTTGGATCACCAGTGGTTGAATTATACTATGGTATCTAGATTTCAAAAAACTATGCGTTGCCACTAATCTAGGAAAACTTTGAGCAAAATATAAAAAAACAACTTGAAACTTCGTGTTGGGACTTGATAGTTGTTTCTTAAACTTATGGTTTTGTAATCTTAAATTATGCATTCTATTTCTTGCCAGTGATGTTAGGTTTTCATGTTCGTTTCACTTTAACAATATTCTTTAATTATTGCAGCTATCAAGAAGCGTATGGAAAAAGATGTTGATGAAGTGGGTAAGATTGCACGTTCTGCCAAAGCCAAACTAGAAGCAATAAATAAAGATGTAATACTTAATTCTTTTTGTTACTAAATCAATGTCCTTAATTCTTTTTGTTACTAGATCAAACTTTGTTTTTGTAAGAATGTTCAGGGAATTCAAAATTTTCTACTGATTCCTTTGTCTTTATCTCCAGAATTTAGCCAATCGACGGAAACCTGGATGTGAGAAAGGAACTGGAGTTGACAGATCTAGGATGAATGTTACAAAGTGTGTTTCCTGTGAAGATATTTTAATATTTTATTACATTCTGATTTTCTTATTCTTGAACAAATTTTATATATTTCATGTGTATATACGGATGCCTATATATTGTAAATATGCATGTTTTTTAATTATTATTTCCTTCTTTTGGATCACAGTGCCTTAACAAGAAGGTTCAGGGATTTAATGACAGAGTTTCAGGTATATGTACATGTAAAAATGGTTAGTTATAGTTGGTTTTATTTGTTTTCTCATTTTTTTAAATCTTGTTTCAGACCTTAAGGCAAAAGATCCAAGATGAGTATCGTGAAGTTGTAGAGAGAAGGGTCATTACAGGTGCAAAAAATGTGCTTTCAAATAATAAAAATTATAAAAATGAAAAACTCTACAGCATAATGGAGATTTAGTACTTTCATTTTCCTTGCTCTTAAATATTTGGATCCAGTTCTATCAATAATCTTTTGCATATTTTGCTATCTATGACTGAGCAGTTACGGGAACCAAACCAGATGAAGAGGTGAGCCTGACTTTTGGAACTAGAAATTATGCTCTATTGGATATGGATAAAATCATAATTGGCAAAAATTTAATGACTGTTAGACAATTGACCACCTGATCGAAACTGGAAACAGTGAGCAAATTTTTCAGAAGGCAATTCAAGAAATGGGCCGAGGACAGGTAAGCATTGTGAATTTTCTAATCTCTTACTCCAATTTATATTGAAGATTCCAACCATTTTTTCATCTTAGAAATTTGGTCCAAAATCTGCAATCCGTGGCATGTGGAATTATTTGCATTATATTGTTGTACTATATATTGCAGCTTTCCTAAACATGCATCCATTTCTTAGTTTTGGTTAATGAAGTAAAAGCATTGGAATTGTTAAGCAATATAAAAGTTAGCTCACTATTGTAAAATGTGACTTTAATGTAAATGTCAATGTGCATATAAGAGCTGGTGCAGGAGTTTATAGTTCAAATGTTGTTTGACCATTTTCTTTCTGTTCCAATGATTGGGCCTCATGAAGTTGTCCATATATCATCTCCTATCAGCACCAAAAGCTTGGGTCTTACTTTACATTACAGAACAACTCATGTTCTCCCTGTATTCATCCTATCAATAATATCTTTGGGAGCAAGCTGAAGACACTTGACCTGAAAGATGTTTGCATTGTTGATTGCTTAATTAGAATCTTGATTAAATTCTTGGATGAAGTTCATGAAATGTAGATTAACAATACTTTCTTCCTCTTTTTTTTTTTTTTTTTTGCTACTGGCTTATTGGTTTGAGAATGGAAAAGCTTACTATCTAAGATTTTATATATTTATTAATATAAAAATCATTCAAAATTTTCAAAATTTTATGTGTTTTTGCAATTTTGTTTAAAGCTTTTAATTTTACCAATTTGTTCGTAATCTATAATTTTAGTTGCAATTATGTCCGAATAAGAGAAATAGATCAAATTGAAATTTAAAAATAATAATATATTCATAATTGAAAATAATTATATTAATTTTTTTTTTACACCATGGTTTTCACTTAAAAAAAATATTCTTCTCCTCTCTTTTCTTTTTTTTCCTCTCTCTCAACCTCAATTTAAGAAACCCAATTCTCTCACTCTCCACATCATGAATCTTATCTTCAAAAAGAAAATTTATGTTTATATTCCTCTTTCAAATCTAAAAATATAATATAATAATAATAATTAATTCATAACTCCATGGAAAATATGAAGTATAGGGAAAGAGTGTGAAGAAAGAGACATAGAGGGTGGGAAGAGATATATATATATATATATATATATATATATATATATATATATATATATATATATATATATATTTTATTTTTCAATAAAAAATTATTTTTTAATTTCAATTTTTAACAAATTTCTCACCTGAACACAATTGCAACTAAAATTTGAAAATTGCGATGAATTTGATATATTTAAAAGTTTTGGACAAAATTAAAAGCACTTAATTTTGGACTTTTTTCATTAGGCCTATAGAAAATAAGGGGCAAAATATCATTCTGTTCGTAGTTGTCCCCTGTTGGGAGCTCTGGCTCTGCACATACAGCTAGCTGTTCTCCAACCCCTTGAATTTTGCAGCTGAAATCTCTTTACTCAGTTTGTAATTTCGAGCCATGGTTGCAGGTGCTAAATACCTTAGAAGAAATCCAGGAGAGACACGACGCTGTAAAGGAAATTGAGAAAAAGCTTCTTGACTTGCACCAGGTATATCTATAGCTAGATGTAGATGTGGACTATCAAAGTCAAACTTCTAATGTGAGTCTTATTTGTCAGATTTACCTTGATATGGCTGTTCTTGTTGAGGCCCAAGGAGAGATATTAGATAACATTGAAAGTCAGGTTTGTTCATTCTGCTAACTTCTTTTAGTATATGCATGCATACTTGCATGGTTGGTGGCAAGGTTGCATTTTGCTAGTCGCTATGTGTTAATAGAAATGTTGTTCAGGTTGCAAATGCAGTCAATCATGTCCAATCAGGGACAACTGCACTTCAAAATGCAAAGAGACTTCAGAGGAATACACGAAAATGGACCTGTATTGCCATTATAATTCTTTTGATTATAGTAGCTGTTATAGTTGTTGGGGTCGTCAGGCCTTGGAAGAGTTCTTGAGTCTGCTATTTTTGTTGCCTGACCATTTGTATGTATAACTGATTGAAATTGTCTGGAGTCCTGTCTGTGCATCTCTCTTTCTTAAAATTAGTTTTGTCTGTCAACTGGGTGAGGTTTGTCTGATTGCTGGAAGCTTGCTTTTTGCGTGAACTTTGTACATATATATATGCCATAGTTTTTCGCTAGTGCGAATACTGCATTTGATAGAAAATGAAGCATTTTGTTTGCTTTAGTCATTCTCATAATGTGATCTAAGATGTGTCATTAGCTGTATATTTCTCTATTGATCTCTCAAACCCAATATTCCTTTAGTATCAGTCTTCTGATACCTATTGGTTGAAACTAAGTAGATCAGTTTTGAGTAAAAAAATTAGAAAAATTACTCAAAAGAATAAATGGATGGAAGCAATATAGGCATATGATTTTGCTATCATCTTTAATTAGGCAACGACGTTCGAAAATGGCTTAATGACCCATTGCAACTTTTCGAAAAGGTTTTGGTTTTCATAGTCAGGAGGCCTTTCAAAAATGTATTCCTGCTAAAACAACAATAAAGATGCTGTAGGCCAGTTTTCAACTACTACAATGAGGATTTTTTTTTTTGAACGGTTTGTTTATAATTGTAATTTTTTAAAAATATTTCAAAATTTTTAATCATTCGTCATATATTCTATGAATTATTAATTATTATTTAAAAATTAAAATAAAAATTGACTAAAATATAATTTAACATTAAATAGTTAATATGGAAAGAGAAAATTTTACAATAGAAGTTTACAAATTATTTTAGGATTCTTTCATTATAAGATTTTTCAAATGTTCAAAAAAAAATTCACATAAATTAATCATATATACCCACACTGATAAAGTTGATAAAATTATGAAAAATAATGTCACATAAGGTTAAAAATTTAGTAGAAAAAAGAATTAATTATTAATAATATTCTGAAAAATTTTACCTTTATTATAATCTGGTCATTATGAAGCCTAGTGTAATACCATAGAGCAAAATAAATTTTAAATCCATCTGCTAGAATCATACATGAAATTAACTAATTATGAAGGGTGAAAATTTAAATTGTATTATATTAATATAAAACTTACTTTTAACATGTTATGATGTCCAATCTTTTTGATATAATCATTTCAAAATGTATGGCAAAAAAATTTAAAATTAAATTCATCATCTGATGCCACATATTTTTCTTCTCTTGTCAATGTGTGTCAAAATGGAGAAGGCTCTCAGCCTCTAATAATCTTTTCATGCCCTTCCTTCTTCAAGTTAAAAATTTCCCCAACTTCATCTCCATTCAATGATCTAGCAACATTTTTCAAATTAAAATGCATGGTCCATTTCTTTCAACTTCCAATGTGCTAAAGAATTCAAAAGTGAGATTAGCATATACATCATCTCTCATTCCCACAAAGTGTTTGTCTCCAAAGAAATTAACACAATATTTCTCAATTCCTTCCCTAATACCTAAAAGTTCTAAAGCATGAAAGTCAAGGTTATGACCACCTGCCAGATTTCCATGCTTAAGAAGATTGTTGAGCCTTGCTTTATGATCGGGATTTTTGAAGACAATCCCAAAATGCCCTGTAGCTGGTTCATATCTACCCTTTGAACTTTGCCCAATTACCTTTTTCCCTTTATCCATCTCCTTTCCCTTTCTAGCAGAAGTTTTGGATCCAACCCTCATGGATTATGAAGAAAATGGGTAAAAGGTGTTTAGGATTAGATTTGGGGAAGATTTGATGGAGAGAAATGAAGAAAAAGTCGAATTCTGAGAGAGAGGCGAAAGAGGATCGACGTCGCCATGGTGAGATTAGGTTTTTATAAAATAGGAATGCGCGAACTAAAGATGGGTTTTTATACCCAAGCGGATCACGACTGCGAAGTCAAAAGTCACGGTCGTGACTTCTACACAGAAGATAATAGGGGCTACCATGTGAAAGTTACGGTGGTGAATCTGAAGGCTGGTCACTTATTTTTGTGAAAATATGTTCAAATGACCATAGTCCATTCAAATGACATTTTTTAATATAATTGAACTTAAAATGATATAAATCCAATATGAATTACATCCTTTAGGTCTCAATTTCTTCATCAATGCAAAAGCGCCACAGAAATCACATAATTCACTTAAGAACATGTAATATGATAAAATAGTCATCAAAATATGGTCAAACCTTCTTAGATAATAATAAATACAACATTTTTTTTTTTTTTTAAATTTTATGGATCATCCTCAGATGTGATGATCAATTTGTATAAATGATTTACTAATTATCCACCCTTGTGATTAGGCCTGTTTCTTTCTTCACATGATCCAAGAACATCTTTTGCGAAGCATTATCTTTGTTTTGACATAAGTTTTGAGCACAAATTTGTCTCTTCTCTTAGTGCTCTTCCTATAAAAAACAATTCTCATATACTTGTTGGTACCATTTTGCTTTTGGGTTCATCATGATTAGCATTCTTAGAAATCCAAACACTCATAGGAATTGGTTTTGATTCGATTAGAATCTAAACTTTCCTAATTGTATGTGGTTTCTTATGTTTAATAGGACAATTATGCATATTATGACCTTGAAAATGACAATAAAAACATTTTGGTAAAATCTTGAGCTGAATTTCATTTTTCTTGAAAAAGGTATCATATTTCTTTTCTTTAAAATTCACTTTGTAGCCTAAACTTGCTTTGTCAAATACACATCCTTATGAAATAATGATATCATCGAGAATTTTACTTCCAATTGAGAATTTTCTGAATAATTCTTTGAATCCACAAGCTCACTCTTAAGTCTATCATGCTCACTAGAGAGTGTTTCAAAAGAATTTTTCAAATCTTTAAGTTAAGCCATGAGTTTTTCAATTTCAATCAATGTATTATTAGATTTTGAAAACTCCTCATGCTCAATTTTCAATTTATACAAATTCTTTTCAAAGTTTTATATATTCCCCTTTGTAATAATAAAAAAAATTTCCATCAACTCATCAAATGCATTTTGTAATTCATCAAAAGTATAAAAAGTAGAATTTACTTCACTTTCTTTGTCCTGATCATCTAATACCATGAAGCATAGATTTACTTTCTCATTTTCTTCACTGCCAGATGAATTTTCATCACTTGAAGTGTCATTTCCACTCTAAGCTGCATATGTTTTGACTTTATTTTTATCTTTCTTCTTCTTATGTTTGAGGGAAGGACAATCTTGCCTATAATGACCTGGTTTCTTGCATTCATAGCAAGTCACCTTTTCCTTGTGTTCTTCTTCTTGCTTTCCCTTGTTCTTGCCAAAACTCTTCCTTTTGTACTTGTCTCTTGAGAGAAAGGAGTAGCATTTCTTGCTCATCATCTTCATCATCACTTGATGAGTCCATGTTATCTTCATAAGAGGCTTTGTAGGCAATGGATTTTTCTTTCTGTGAATTGCTTTTCTCTTTCTCCTTTGTCTTTTGTCTCTTATTGTCCTTCATCTCATATATGATGAAATTTCCAACTAATTCTTCAGGTGTTAATGAGCTTAAATATTTGGATTTTTAATTGCATTCACCTTTGAATCAAATTTTTTAGGTAATGATCTCAAGATCTTAGTGATTAGCTTTTTAATGTCTTCTCAAGTCCTTTCAGCTCATTCACTATTGTAAATATAAATTTTATGAAATTCAATTGAATTTCATATTTTAAAATTGTCATACCAAACATGAAAATTTATTTTCAAATGAATTATTTTAGTTCATTTATATCAAACTGAGACTCATTCATTAGATTCATTTGGGAATGGATTAAATACTTTTAGATTAATTTATACCAAATGGAGGCTTATTCTCCATAGTTTTATTACAATTTTAGGATTCAAAAGGTAATAATAAGATTTTATTTTTATCATTATTGAGAAGAAATTTTATGTTGACAGTTTAAATCTAGGGACAACAATTTCAACCATTCTGTTTCTTCTTTGCCTCAGCCCTTAATGTCGAGATAAATTTTTCAATTTAAACTCAAATTAGTTTCGGAGGATAGTATATATATATATATATATATATATATATATAGATACTCATACTCAATTTCTTTCTCTCATTGTGGAAGTGTTGAGAAAAAATTATTTTCTTAAAAACGTATGAATCCTTTCCATTTTTTGATCAAGGCAGTAAGTACCTTCTATAATTCATACGATATTCTTTAAATAATTGAGCTGAAATGTGCCCGCCAGGACCTAAACTCAACTATTTCTCCTACCGGACATATCCAATTTCTCCTACCGGACATATCCAACTTCTTGTGGACGAGTGGGGGTTATAGAAGTTTCCTTCCAATATCGTACTTTGAAAAAGAATAGCTTGCTCCTAAGGAAGTCAAGGATGAGCGTGACAGAGTTTTTCAAAATACGAGTAAAAATACATGTCGATCATACATTGACTGAATTTGAGTTCTAAAGAGTATATTGACCACAGAAACTACTAAAACATTTGATTCCCGGCGTGTGGGCCTTATTAATGGGATGCCCTGCTCTTCTTGTCTTTTTCATATATATATATATATATATGAGAAAATAACACTAAATTTTTTTTAAGAGAATAGATAAAATATTTAAAAAATATATATAAAAATGGGTATATACCCAATCCATCCCCAGAATTTTTTATTTTTAAATGAGTCAAATTCGGATTTTACAAAATTTGTTCCAAATCCGACCTATTGTCAACCCTATTTAAATCCTTATGCCTATTTCAATACTGTTTTACCTTTATTATAACTCAATAGTTGATAATAATAAGATTTTATGATTATCCCTTATTTGAAAATTCAAAATTTATAAAAAATTAAATTGAAATGGATTATGTTTGGTCAATTTTAATATTTGAAAATAAATAATTTAAAAATTTAATTCTTTTAATGTAAAAAAAATGATTTCGAAGTAATTAAAAATTGAAGCCATAGGTTCATACTCTAACAACCACATTTCTCTTTAATGAATTTCATGTACCAAAAAAATAAATAAAAAATATGAAATTTTTTAAATTTGATTATAATCTAATTTCACCAATACTCTTATAATTTATATAATGGTTTACTAGAGTTCTAATACTATTACAGTCCGTTTGATATACAAGATTACTTAATTAAATCACAATAAGTAATTAATATTATATTTAGTATATATGATTCAAATTAGACTTAAATAATTCTAAAGGTTTAATTATGAGATGTGTTATTTAAAACTAAATCTCTTATATCTTTAGTAATTCCTATCCAATTGAATTACTAATTCATTATTTATGACATTTTATTTCTTAAAATAGTATATTTTTTATTGGATTTATTAATCTATTATACGAAGCATAAGATTACAAAATTGATTATTTAAAACTGTAGATTAAAATTTTTTATACCAAATAAAATTTACTCTATGATTTAATTAAATTTAAAATTCAAACTAATCTTAAAGATTATGGGTCCGTAAACCAAACGGATTGTTAATTATTTTTAAACAAATAAGAGTAATAAAAAAAGTAAAATAAATTGAATTTCATTATATATTTATATTATGTTTGTAGTAAATTTATCTATAAAAAATCTAATTCAATAAATTTTTGATTTCTCACACATGAATTTATCGAAACCGAGTATTAGTTTTTTTTTTTTAACTCCACGTGTTCTCTCTACCTTTTCTATATCTGTAGTGAAAGGGCTTGGTCCTGGTTAAGAAGCCTTAAACAGCTACTAATTATAACCATGCCAGTTGGTATATATTCAAGAGAATGATAAAATCCATTTACCATAATTCGATTTTTAATTGCAATTTGATTAGAATATTTTAACAATTAACTAATGCTAATTAATTATTAATATTTTAGCGCAATATATAGTTCATCTCATACCTATGAAATAACAATGGAAAAATGCGCATTGATTTGTCTTTCTTTATCCATCTCTTTTTCTCTTGTTTGTTAAACGTGCTTATATTTATTTTTATGAGATATCTCTCTATTTTCAAAACTTTCTGACTTGATGAGGTTCCGATCACCGGTATCTTTTAACATGAAAAGAAAAGTTGTCAAAAGCGAGTGTCTAAAGTGTTTTTTTGGCAATCCCTAAGGGTGAGCAAAAACTGACTGGACCGAATTTTCGAATCGAATCAAACTGAAATTACATATTTAGTTCAGTTATTTGGTATTCAGTTTTGGATTTGGTTTTAAAATTTAGATAATTTCAGTTTTCAATTTTTAGTTTGGTTTTAGAGGTTGAAAAACCGAATCGACTGAAAAAACCGACATATTTAAATATATTTTTAATACTTTTAATATTATTTTTATTTTTATTTTATATATTTATATATTTATATATTATTTTATAAAAATTATTTTATATATTTATAAATTATATATTTTTTTACAAATAATTATTTTATATATTATATATTTTATACATTATTAATATATATTTAAAAAATTTATATTATATTATATATAAAAAGTAAAAACCAAAAATTAAAAACCGATTTTCCACTGAACCAAACCAAAATTTAAATTCCGGTTTAGGGGTTTATTTGGTTCGGTTTGATTTCAAAATTTTTAAAAATTTTGGTTTTTAGTTTTTCGGTTTTCAAACCGAACCAAACTGATGCTCACCCCTAGCAATCCCATTCTGATGATTAAATTAGCTTTAGATTTTGTTGAGAAAGAAAATATTAACTCTTAGAATATATATATTTTTACGTCATAATATAATATAATATATTTTTGGTCTAAATATTTATTAAGAATAAATTTAATTATATTATTTTATATCACATTGCATTATGGTCTATCAAATATACTCTTAAAAATTAAAATTTCAAAAATGCTTTGCTTTAGTACATGATATATGTTAATGGAAGTCAAAGCATCCAGAAGAAATCCAAAATTTAACACGTCCAACATATGTAGTCTGTATATATTTCAAACCATCCCATGTGCAGCTTTCATTGCAGTCAAAAATAGTCTACTAATCACGCCTCTAACTGTGCTAGATAACTCTATATATATGTATTCATTCTTGTATGTTCAACACACATAACTATAACTTATTATCTCTAATTTTTATTAGCAATTCCATATATATTTTACATGGTATGAGAGCTTTGCTATTCTCAATTTTCTGTATTTTATTTTTAATTTGTAAAACAAATTACTGTTCATTCAATTACATGCAACACATTTATAATTCAAGAAAAGATTACCATTAGAAAGCTCTCATTATAAGCTTCTAAACAAGACCAACCAGAGATCCAAAAACCTCCGCACGCGCTGCCTAAAGAAGCTGTCGAGAAACTCACGCACCGCCTGAAGAAGTTGCCTAGAGGTAGGGGACGAGACACGTTAGCAATAAGCATGTGTCAACATCCCATTGCTCCACGTTCTCTCCACATCAGCAACACTTTGCCCAGTCATCAGCCACGTCATCCAACAGAGCCATCAAAAGCCACGTTAGTAAACCATACGTCATCATCGACACGTCATCAGCCACGCCAGCAATAAATGCCACATCAGCCAACATATCCAGTCCATCGCCACATCATCATCGCCACAGCATCATCCATGTGTCTGACACGTCATCTGCCACATCAGCCAATAAGTCCAATCCTATGCCACATAA
Organism: Reutealis trisperma; assembly: GCA_947687605.1. NCBI lineage: Eukaryota > Viridiplantae > Streptophyta > Magnoliopsida > Malpighiales > Euphorbiaceae > Reutealis > Reutealis trisperma. The sequence goes on along the minus strand of CANTUT010000349.1, from coordinate 311,805 downwards.
TCATCCATGTGTCTGACACATCATCAGCACGCTATGCCACGTGTCATCTCGGTTCGGTTTAATCAAACCAATTGACTTTAGCTTTGACTTATCAGTTCGACCACTTTTGTACCGATTTTTAGACATCAATAACCGATTCCTAAGGTTTTTTGACCTTCTGATTTCATTTTTGCTATTAGATTTGTGAAATTCCCTCTCTATCTGATAGTTATGGAGAAAATTAATGCTGCTCAACCTATTGTGACAATTTTGAATGGCACTAACTATAATCTTTGGGCAAGTAGCATGAAAAGCTATCTCATTGGAATTAGATACTAGAGGATTGTCACTAGTGGAACTCCCAAACCTGTTCATCTTTAAGATGAAACTGAAACAAAGTACAATGATTGTGTTGATGATAGGAAAAGCAAAAATCATAAGATCATTACTTGGTTCCGTAACATCTTTGTTCCAAGTATTCACATTCAATTTAATCAATTTGATACTGCCAAAGAAATTTGGAATTTTCTTAAAAATAGGTATACAATTTTTAGTCTTGCTCATCATTATCAGTTATGGAATACTTTGAATAATATGAAGTAAGAAGTTGAATAATCTGTCAATGATTTCCTGAGTCAAATACAACTCGTTTGGAATCAGCTCTCCCAAGCCAAAATTACTGAAGATCAACTCCATCTGATCCAATTTCTCATGGCTCTTCAGTTTGAATATGAACCTGTTCATGTATCTCTTTTACACAGAGATCCTCTTCCAATACTAGAAACTGCTATCAAGGAATTAATTTTTGAAAAAACTCATTTGCAAATTAGCAAACCAGCTTCCTTTGATCAGGCTCTGGTTACTATAGGCCATCATCGACTCATTCATTACAACACTGTAAGAATTGCAATCGACCTGGTCACTCCTTCTCTAACTGTCCAACTATTGAGTGTAGATGCTGCCATAAAGTAAGACATATCAAAAGCAATTGTCTTACTCATCCAGCAAGACGTAGAGACAATCATCCTAAGTACAAAATCAACTTAGAAGCCAATGTTGCTGTCTTTGACAACACCTCTGCCCCTTCTGTGGCCTCATTCACTCTCTCTGACCTTGAATCCATGTTCAAAAAAGTTATTTCTTCCAATGCCTCCTCTTTTAATTCCATGTCTATCTACTCAAGTAATAATCGATGGTTAATTGACTTTACATGTAGCAATCATAAGACCTCTGATCCAAATACTTTCCAATCTAAAACCCAAAATAACTTTCTAACCTCTGTTCATACTGTTAATGGAAATAAAATAGGCATCAGTCATGTTGGAACTATTTTCACATCAACTCTTACTGTATCTGATACATATCTTGTGCCTTCCTTAGTTGTTAATCTTCCCTCTGTTGCTCAAATATGTGAATTAGAATTAACTGTACATTTTGATTCTAATGGTTGTCAGGTACGAGACCTGAAGACGAGACAAATTATGTGAAGTGGAATCAAAATCGAGGGGCTATTTGAACTTCAATATCTTCAAATACCTCACAATGCTCTGTCCGCCACAACTAGCTTGTCTCCTTTGTTTCAGTGGCTTTTACGACTCAATCATGCCTCTCTTAATAAATTTCGTCCTTTAATTTCAAGTGGTGCTTTAGGAAATATAAAAGTTGCAGAACTTCAATGTACTCATTGTCAACTTGCAAAACAACCTGCTTTATCATTTAATAATAATGATTCTATTTATGATACTCCTTTTGGACTTGTTCATTCTGATATTTGGGACCCTCTCTAGTTCCAACAGTTAGTGGCAGTTGCTTTTTTGTTATTCTCACTGATGATTACTGACGTTTTACATGGCTCTTCTGTATGAAGCATAGATATGAACTTCCACAAATCTATATTCAATTTGCAAGGATGATTCAAACATAATTTTCTCGTCCTATCAAAAATTTTCAAACTGATAATGCCATGAAATATAAAGAGTCAAGTCTTTTGCAATTCTTTCATGAACAAGGAACTTTAGTTCAAAGGTCATATCCTCATACATCTCAACAAAATGGCAGAACTGAATGCAAACATCGTCACATCTTAGACTCTGTAAGAGCTCTCCTTCTGTCATCAGGTTGTCCTAAAAAATTTTGGGGAGAAGCAGCTTTAATTGCCATTTATGGAATTAACCATCTCCCCACCCCTTTTCTTCATAACATTTCTCTTTTTGAGCAGCTCTATGGTAAGATTCTTGACTTTCATTCACTAAAAATCTTTGGATGTGTTTGCTTTGTTTTACTCCAAGCTCATGAATACACTAAACTAGAACCGCGTGCTTGTCTTTATTGTTTTCTGGGATATGGTATAGAACATAAAGGATATCACTGTTGGGATCCCATCTCTAACAAATTGCGAATATCCTGACATGTGGTCTTCTGAGAAAATATTATGTTTTCCACAATTTCTAAATTTCATGACTCAAGCACAAATCGTGTATTTCCTAATCCATGCGTTGAGTTATATCCTATTGATGATACAAAGTTGTCTCCTAAAATTGATTCTGCTCCTCCTAAAATAGTCTCATATGAAGAGGATGTACCTACTCCAACTGTTGATCTGGCACCTACTCCTAAACCTAACCTTGCTCCTGAAATCAATCTTCATTGAACAACCCTGGTAAAAGAAACACCTTCTCACCTTTGAGATTTTCACTATTATTCTACTATTGCCACACTTCACAAACCTTACTCTTATCATGAGGCCAGCACTAACCTTCTACGGTAGCAAGCTATGACTAAAGAAATTCAAGCATTGGAGAAAACTCACACTTAGGAACTAGTTGATCTTCCTCCTAACAAGATTCCTATTGGCTGTAAATGGATTTAAAAAATCAAGACACGCTCAGCTGGATCTGTTGAGCATTACAAGGCTCGTTTAGTGGCCAAAAGATATACTCAAGAATATGGAATAGACTATGAGGAAACATTTGCTCCAGTTACTCGATTGACATAAGTCCGTAGTCTTTTAGCCATTGCAACAGTCTGCAAGTGGAAACTATTTCAGATGGATGTTAAAAATGCCTTTCTAAATGGTGATTTATCTAGATAAGTTTACATGAAACCTCCTCCTAGTTACCACACTCCTCATAAGGTTTGCAAGCTAAAAAAAGCTTTGTATAGATTGAAATAAGCTCCTAGGGTATGGTTTGCCAAGTTTAGTTTCACTCTTGCTAAATTTGGTTTTGTCTTCAACAAACATGACTCAACATTATTTGTTTAGCACACCGATTAAGGAATTGTTCTTCTATTAGTTTATGTGGATGTTATGATCATTACAAGAAGTGACACAATAGGTATTTCAGAAGTTCAAACATATCTTAGCCAACAATTTGAAATGAAAGATCTCAGAACTCTCAGCTATTTCTTGGGCCTTGAAGTTTCTCACAATTCTCAAGGGTACTATTTGTCTCAAACCAAGTATGCATCTAATATACTTTCTACAGCTGGTATTACCGATAGCAAAACAGTTGCAACCCCTTTAGAGCTCAACTGTAAACTTACTTCGCTGGATGGCACTCCTCTTAATAATCCTACCTTATACTGCCAACTAGTTGGAAGTCTTGTTTATCTTATAGTTACTTGGCCAGATATCTCATATGCTGTTTATATGGTTAGTCAATTCATACTTGCTCCATACTCATCCCACTATACAGCAATCCTACAAATCCTTCGTTATATTAAAGGAATACTTTTCCATAGTTTACATTTTTTTGCTGATACGTCTTTAGAATTGTTCGGTTATTCTTATGTAGATTGGGCTGGTGATCCAACTAATCGTCGTTCTACCACTGGTTATTATTTCTTTTTAGGAGATTCCCTTATTTTTTGGCAAAGCAAAAAACAAACTCTTGTTGCCCGCTCTAGCACAGAATTGGAATATCGTGCACTTGCTGATACTACATCAGAGTTATTATGGTTATGCTGGTTGTTAGCAGATATGGGTATCACCCATTCCTATGCCACTAACTTCATTGTGACAATAGAAGTGCAATCCGGATCTCACATAATGATATGTTTCATAAATGAATAAAACATATTGAGATTGATTGTCATTTTGTTTGCCATCATATCCTTCAAGGCACCATTTATCTACCATTTGTCTCATCCGCTAATCAAACTGCTAATATATTCACTAAAACTTATTTGCCTACTTGTTTTTAAGGTATTCTACACAAACTTAAGCTGGCATCCACTATTTCACCATAAGCTGGGGGGGGGGGTGGTGGTGGGGGTGGGTTTGTTAATGGAAGTCAAAGTATCTAGAAGAAATCCAGAATTCAACACATCCAACATGTGTAGCCTGTACATATTTCAAACAATCCCATGTGCAGCTTCCATTGCAGTCAAGAACAACTCACTAATCACACCTCTAACTGTGCTAGATAACTCTCTCTATATATATATTCATTCTTGTACATTCGACACACAGAAATACAACTTATTCTCTCTAATTTTCATTAGCAATTTCATATGATATTTTACAATATATGTATAGAGAGTGAACTTATTTTTATAAGTTTCTCTTACCCTTGAATTTAAAATAACTCAATGCAAATATTGTGATATTGTATTCACAATTATATTCTCTCTAAAAGGTTGGGTTGAAATATCAAATCACAGCTATATGTTCTCTTCGTCATGATATAACATCATAATATTTGGATTTGGCCATTTTAAACCTAAAAATAAAAATCAACTAAATTAAGAAACTCACCCCTATACATAGATCATCTATTAAATATAAATCTTGTTAGAATATCCCACATTGATTAAATAAAAAATGTTAAGTGATTAATATAGAAATAAATTTCTCAACCTTAACAAATTAATTTTTAAAGTTGATTATCCAAAATTTATATTAAAAATTTAACAATGTATTAGAGTAGGATGGTCATATTTATTGAAGTATTTAGTACCTAATTACCTCGATTATTCCGGTTTATCCAAGCATCAAATTATCTATCTAATTATCTTATCGGTTAGTCTGATTTACCTAAAGTATTTAATTATCTTACTGGTTAATTCGGTACTAGTTTTTAAAATTGATTATTCCAAATTTATATTAAAAGTTCAACAAAATCACTTTTTTGAACCTTAATCCTTAATAACCACATTTTCTCTCTTAACAAAATCTGAAGCTAATTTACTATTAGAGTAGGCTTGTTAGAAACATTTGAGGCACCTATTTTGACGGCCTTTTTATTTCTCTTACAAATACCAACAATCAGAATTGAGTTGAGTGAAATTTAAAAATGAAACCACCTAATAAAAATAAGAGAAAAATTCACAAAAATATATATATATATATATATAGAGAGAGAGAGAGAGACTTAATATTGACTTGTTTTTGTTGTACTACTCACCTTTCATTTCTCACTATACTATAATTTTTTACAGGTTACAAATGCAGTGGATCATGTTCAAAATGGTACAGAAGCACTGAAAGCAGCAAAGAGCTTACAAAGAAAGTCAAGAAAATGCATGATGATTTCGATTATTTTACTCTTGATTACTGCAATTATTATTGTGCTCTCTGTTTTGAAACCTTGGAAGAAGTAACCCATCAACCGAAACTATTTTTGAGTCTTTTTAGACTAAGGTGTTCTCTAATAATTTAGTGTGTTTTTTTGGAGAGATTTTTTCCCTCAGTTTATTTATTTTTTTGTAGACTCTCCCTTTGGATAGTGAGGGCTGTATTTTAATTGCATTAAAATTTAATAAAATAATCCTCTTGTTCCCAATTTTGAATATCAGATGCATACTTATTTTCAGGTAATTTTCCACACAAGTCACATTACATTTCTCTAAATTTTGTTCAAGAGCTGCTTATACATCAGAAAGGTTAAAAAAATTTCGACTATAAAACTAGTTATGTTTAATTCAACTAGTTAATTTATAATTTCAGCCAACAACTTCAAATACATGTGCTTGATTGTGTGACCTAATTCCTTTTCTAGCCTCGAAAACACCATGTTGTTCCAAGTACATGGATGGTTAATAATTGTATCTAGTTAATGTGATTTTATTATTTAAAGGATTTAATCAATGAAAATTGAATTAGGCTTTTGCCCCCCAAAATAACCAAAACCAAAGCCCACATAATTTTTTTTTAAGCATTGAGAGGAAGAATGTATAATAAGCATATTACTTAGGAGAATATGCACTTATTGTTAGACTATATTTCAATGTTTAAAGGCAATTTATATCATGAATTCGGAACCATGTAGTATTATAGTTTTAGAATATATGTTAAATATTATATACGTAGTAAAAATATTGAAATGATAAATTGGCATAATTAGTTAATACATTAGTTTTAATATCTGAAGGTTTAAAGTTTAAGTCACATAAACTGTCAAAAACTCTCTTTTTTTCTTTTTCCATTTATTCTTTGTTTTTTCTCTATTTTTTTTATTTATTCTTTTTCTTTTTGCTTTTTAATATAGAAAAATATTGAAAGAGATTATATTAATAGTTAATTTTTTTATTTGATTCTTATAATGATTATTTAATTTCATTAATTTTTCAGTGTAATTTTTGTTTATAAATTTTATTATTTTTATAGGTAATTTTTTTAAATGATTTTTAAGGAAAATTTTACATTTTTATAAAATATCATATTTATCTTTTTTATAACAATGAATTTTCAAAAATCATTTTTTAAATAATAATAATAATTATTCTAATTAAATTTATATTAATTTCTATAAGAAAATATTATATTAATTGTTGAATTTTTTTATTTGATTATTATAATGATAATTAATTTTAACATCATTAATTTTTCAACGTAATTTTTATTTATAAATTTTAACATTTTTATGGGTAATTTTTTAAATGGTTTTTAAAGATAATTTAACAAAAAGATAAATATCGTATTTATCTTTTTTATGATAAAGAATTTTCAAAAATCAATTTTTTTTTTAAATAATAACAAATTCATTGAAAATTCATCGTCAAATATAATTTATATAATAAGCATGTTCACTACTTATAAACAATATGTTTATTAAGTATTACTTATAAATTTATCAAATATATAACGTAGATTCATCATTTGTAAACTATAAATTCATATTAAACTTTAAATTATCAGGTTTATTAAATTCAAAGTTTAGATTCATCACATATAACTATTAAATTCATTAAATATAACGTTTAGGTTCATCATATATCATATGCAGATTCATTATTTTTTTATCGTCATATTCATAATTTAATTATTCTATAATTTAATTTTATTCATTTCTCATATTTATAATTTTCATTCTTTAATATTTCACATATAATTATGAGGTTTATTAAATTTAAAATTTAGCTTCATCGTATATAACTATCATATTCATTAGATATAACGTTTAGATTCATCATATAGTACATGTAAATTCATTATTTCTTTATTCCTAGATTTATGATTATAAATCAATACTAAATTTTTTTTTTTGTTAATCAATAATTAGTTCTGTTACCTCGATCATGTAGAATTCAAAACAATATAAGTAATAGGTTTATTAAATATTACTTATAAATTCACCAAATATATAGTGTAACTTTATCATTTGTAAACTACAGATTCATCAATCATATTAGTAAGAAAATAAAATATATTTTTTAAAAGTGATGAATTTATATTTTATATCTTATGAACTTATATTTTATAACTGATGAACTTGTCCTCTATGATTTATAAATTTTGATAGATTAGTTTTTAATTATAAAAAAATTTAGATATTATTTTAATAATATAAATATTACAACAAAATTTTAATATCATAAAAAATTAAAAATATTAATTTATAATTAATTTCAAAAAATAACAATATATTTTATTAATTTTATATAAATTTATAGAAAGTAAATTTTATTTGATACATTAAATAATTTATCTAAATAAGTATAAAATAATATTTAATAACCCTATTAATTTGATCAAATTCAACATAAATAAAGACTCAAAATGATAATTTCATAAAAATAAATAAATAAATATTTATAAAAAATTCAACCATTAATATAATTTTTTCTTATATAAATTAATAATAATTTTATTAGAACAATTAAACAAATAAAAAAATTCAATCATTAATAAAATTTTAATTACAAGTATTAAAAAAACAAAAAAAGAAAAAAAACTGAAAAGGGAAAAATAAAAATAACAAAAAAATAAAAAATAAAAAACAAATAGTAAGATTCAAAATCACAACTTCATGAATCAACTGAATGTATTAACCAACTATATTAGTTGAAGTTTGTAATTAATTTATTAACAACTCGTGTTCAAAGCCCGTATAAATTAAAAATCCTAAAAAAATAAAATTTTGAGAGAAAATTCTAACAAATGCCATGTTAACAATAAATAATAATAATAATAATAATCATAATTAAAACTAGGCTCGATGGGCTAGAAATTGCTGTATTATATCCCAACCAACCCAATGCAATCCCCACTGGACTTCGTAAACCATAATAGTTGGGCCTATCCAAACAATAATGAGGAAATTACACAATGTACACTTTTTTTAGTTCTATTTACTTTTTAACCCCTGATTTTGAATTTTTATTTTTTTGCTTTTCGCTTTTTTCTTTTTTACTCTTTTTTTCCATTTCTATTTAAATATTATTACGTTTTTTCGCATTTATAACTTATTTTTGCTTTTTTTGCTTATTCACTAAATTCTTTCTTTTTATCTTTTCTTTTTCTATATATCTTCTTCTTGGAATGCTGTTATTAATTAGTTTAGTAATTCAAAAATTTTGATATTTATGCTATTAATTAATAATATAATAATTACATATTTTCATGATAAAATAAGAAATTATTTTTTAATTTAAAGCAATATTTAATATACTAATATATTAAATAATTATAAATTTTGTATAGAAAATTTTTACTCAAAACTAGAGTTTCTTGCACTAAATAAAACATAAGATTAAGGGTGTTAAGTTTCTGAAAAAATAAAAGAATTTATTTTTGGTATGTACTTATGATATATCTAAAATATACCTAACATATACTCGTGATATATTTAAAATAAACCTAAAATATACTCTTTACTGTGAAAACTGAAAATTATTTGTTAATTTTTTTTAAGTCTCTTAAAAATTTAATTTAACTCTTAAATTCTTTAAAAATATTCATATATTCTTATTAATATTGTCGTTCATGCTTGATGATGAATTACATTTAAAAAAAAAAAGAGTTTTAATGATGTTTTTTTAAAGAAAAATGTTGAGTATATTAAGTCTCTAAGTAATACGTAAGTATTAATATACTTAAGATATACTTGAAATATACTCATTATATACTTGATATACATAAAATATACTTGTTATATAATTAAAGTATATTGTTTATTGTGAAAATCATTTGTTATTTTTTTAAGAATATAATTTTTTTATCTAATATATAGTTGATATATTCTTGTTATATACTTATATTTTTATAATACTCAATATCCAAAAATATTTGAAGATATATATTAAATAAATACAAGTTAATCAAATTTAGTAAAATATATGCTTATGATATACCTATGATATACTCTAAATATACTGTTTTATAAATTTGTTGAAAAATATCTATGTTCTATTGGTTTTCTGTAAGTTTCAGATTTGAAACTTAATTTTCATATTTTAAAGCTTTTAAGTTCGTAAAAAACCATAAAATCTCCTCACTTTTGAAGATTTTTAATACAATAACAATTAAAAGATCATAAAATTTTAATGAAACATATCTATAAAATTCAAATTACCTCTCAAACTATTGAGGAAGTGAATATTTTGTCAATTAAGCAAATTGAATATTCAAAAAACTACATATCTAAATTGATTTTGTTTAGCTTTTTTGATTTCAATTTAGTATTCAAAACTTAGCTAAAAGTTTTTTTTGATAATAATAATGGCTTTATTACGTGTCCTTCTTCCATGAATTTTAGCCTTATAACCATTGATTTTTTGTTGAAAAATTGAAGAGCATAGAAAAGTAACAAAAAAAAAGGCACTTAGGCATTTTTATAATAATCTGAAAATGGACGTATAATTGTAAGTTGGTTTCATTTTTTAGATATTTCTGTAGAAATCCTAATAATAATACTACTATATTGGGCTTTCCTTGGTTTTTCCCCGTTATTTATGTTTAGAAATCTTTATTTATTTTAGAAATAAAAAATTTAATGAACCTTAATATGGACATTTTTCCTTTAACATTAAATTACTTTTAGTGATAAGCCATCTCTGTATTATAAATTCCTTTTAAAAAAAAAAATCCTAAATTGCATTTTCTTACATAACAAGATAAAAAATCTTAAGATTTTGATTCAAAAAAAAAAAAAAAAAACTTAAGATTTGAATGATTAAATTACAAAAATCATAACAAACAAGTCATTCAAAAGATTATATAAATAATTTTCAAAAAAGAAAAAAAAAGGATTTATAAAAATATGAATAAGATATAATAATATTCCACTTTGATTAAGATTTCAAATTATATTTTTAATTAACATAATAACCCATATTATTAATTATATATATATTTTTAATAAATTAACATAAATGGTAATTAAAACCAAAATAGAAATTAAATCCAAAAGGTTAAATCAAGATTAACAGAATCTTCAGATTTTTAGCTACTTATGCGTTGGCTAGTATAATTAGTCTTCTATGTTTATCCAAAAATTCTGATCTATATTTAGAATTCAAATATTTCCTTAGAGAGAAATGACAAAATCTTATCAATCAGATAAAATTGAAAAACACAACAACAAAATCTCTACTTTAAAACTCCCAAATTCCAATACCCACATTCTTAACTCCCCAAAAATTCAATTATACTTTCACAACACTTTCTCTTTAGCCTGAATTCCTTTTTTTTTTTTCTTTTTTTTTTCTCTCTTCTTGATTGAAAGGAATGGGGAAAAATTCCAACAAAGGCTTGAAAATATGTTGTGGGGTTACAACAATTTTGTTGATAATAATTGTTGTTACAATGGCAATTTTAGCATTGACTGTATACAGGCCTAGAGATCCTCAAGTTGAAGCATACCCAAATAGTATTAAGAAATTCAAGATTGGAAATGTGAAAGAAAATGTTAAATTAAACATGACAATTGTAATTCGTAATCCAAATTACGGTAGCTACAGGTTCAAGAACTCTACAGGCTATGTTTATTTCTATGGAGCAGTCATCGCAGATATTCCCATGAAGGACGATTATTTTCTTGCTCCACATTCCCAGATTAATGTCTCAACTTATGCTGATTTTATGACTGAAAAATTGGTAAATAATCCTCATTTTGCTGTGGATTTTGTGAAAGGAAGATTGAATTTTACATCAATTTCAGTCATACATGGGAAAGTGGATGTGTTCAAGATCTTGAAATTGCGGGGCATTACTAATACTACTTGTGAATTTTCTTTGTTCACTCTAAAGCAGCATGTTGAGTCTATTTGTAAGTCTAAACTCAAGCTACATTTGTTCTCATGAATAAATGTTATTCTTTTGTACATTCAAAGAGCTTGATTTAGCATTCATCTATCTGTGTTTTTTAGCCTAAATTTAGAGAACTTTTCTTGCCTGTTTCCCTTTTAATTTCTTAATTTTATGCTAAATTAATTGTTCTACCGTTTCATCTTCTTATTTTTATCCAATAAAAGTAATAAAATAAAATTCTGATTTTGATCATTAGGGTCTAAATTTTTGATCTGCTGCATTACGATACAGTCACTTACTCCAGTCTACATATAAATGAATGCATTATGTATGAATGTGTCAAACCGATAACTTATATAAATAAATACTTGATTAGATTAATGTGTGCATAAGCACAACGTGTCATTGTCGAATTGAATGATAAATAATGGGTAACAACTAATTAAAAAGGATGATTCCAAGACCTTGAATTGAAGGTTTGCAGAATAATTAAGATATGCATGTGCCAGTGAAGGGATTTTCCAATCATAGAGTGTATAATTAGGGCTGACATTACAAATAAGTACAATTGAAGTTTGAAGAGACAGCCTTCATTCAATGATTATTGAAAGAGAGAGCATGCTTTTGTTGAATGTGTTTAGGTTTACATATATCCATGAATGGGACTGGTTTCATATGATACTACATTACAAGACAAGAAACTTTAACAGCCTGTCCATCACTTTAGCAGGATTGCAGGAATTTAATGGCAACGGAACTGAAAACTTTAACATCTCTCTCTCTCTCTCTCTCTCTCTCTCTATATATATATATATAACTTTCAAAATAATACTATATTGTCTTTATCTCCTATCATTTTTAGGTCAGGAGTTTAAATGAGTCCTCACATATATCAGTTCAATTCAAAAAATATTTAAATTTAGATTTATTGACCTTCAGACCTTGAGCAAATTTCAAGTGTACATATATATATATATATATATATATATATATATATATATATATATATATATATATATATATATATATATATATATATATATATATATATTGATTTTGAGTATAAAAATAAAACACATTTTTTTAGGGAGGGGGAACACCATACAAAAATATAGTAGGCTATACAACAAGATAATCTTCATTTTTAATATTTTTTATCGAATTGATAATAATTATTTGTGATTAGAGAGACTCGAACTGAAACTCCTCACTTCTCATAATAAAACTTAAAAATTAAATTAAATTTAAATATTGCATTATGTTGACTCAAATGAGCTAAATCATATTCTCAATTAAGCTAATTAATATGTTTTCCTTTGAAAAATCTCTATATTTTGATCAATGAAGATTTAGAATTGACTAAGGCCATCCATATCAAAACATATCTATGTTTTGTGATAGAATGAATCACACCTTACAAGTCTTGAAGGAGACAGTACAATAATTAATAATAACAACAAAGACTTTGAATTTTTATTGTACAAAATTTTATATAGATTCAAATTACATATGTGTATTATAATTTAAATTTAACTAAAATTATTGCTATTATAATTTAAATTTTCCACGGGAGTAATAATTAAAGTAATATTTGAAATTTAAGGGTAATATAATCTATTTAATGGTTATTTAACATTAATTATTGTATAAAAATTTTAAACGATATCTATTTAGTAACGGACAGAATATTTATTTAGTATTTAACTCATATATATGTGTATAATAAAACCTTTAAGGGGTGGTGGGGAATGATTGAATGTGAACGTATCTTCCGATTATTTACTTGTACATTATATACGTGCCCACAAATTAATATTTATGTATATTTGAAGATACACAAGATTTTGCTTACAATATTATTATTATTATTTTTTAATTATCATTCTTTTGGTAGTTAGAGGCCGGCAAAGATGATGATCCATTGATCCTTATGCAATGTTTCCAAGCAAGGAAATTTTATATAAATATATTATATCTATTTTTTTTTTATACATTTTGATTTCATTAAAATAGACATTTTCTCGATTACTACCAACTATAGCATAATAGTTGAAGAAATATTAGTTTTAGATATAAGCCTGCTAATTGCAAATGAGTCATGCCATTTTCTTTTTTAAGTGGAAATTAATATTAATATTCTTTGTTAGGCAACAATGTACCTAACTTTCTAGTAACTAGGGTTTATAGTTATCATTATACGTAAGACCCAAATAGGCTTATTTTACAATCTTTATGAAGAATATTATATTCGGCCAATTAATTCCCTCCCACACACTCACATTTAAAGAGATTTCATAATTCTGCAAAATTTGATATTAATATAATCTATATTTGTCTATCTATACTATACTATAGTCTTTCAATATGAAGAGGTAAAAATTTTAAATTGTGCATTAAAAATATATTTTTAATGTAAAAAAAAAAAAGAATTCTTTTATTCTTTTGTTTTTTTTTAGAATGAAAGATTATTCTTAAATTAATTGATTTAATATATCTTACCTTTTATATTCTAATAAAAAACAAAGTATATTGAAAAAAAAAAAAAGAAAAATTTAAAAACAAATAAAGTTGCAATTTTATTTATATTCTAATTCATATTTTAATAATGATTGTGGTCAGAGGCAGTTTTTTAAAAATCAGACTGGACCCCACTCATTGAAATTTTTGGCATTGTCAATGATTGTGATACATAATTTTATTATAAATGCATATTTATGATACTATTATTTTCTTTGTATTCATTTTTTTTACAATATCAATCTCTTATATTCGTTCAAACGATCTGTCATATTTAACATAGTATTTTTTATGGAAATTTTATTAGTTTTTAATTCTATTTCCTTCATTTCTACATGTTAATTGCTTAATTTTATATTTATGCATTTATTTGCATAAATTAATAATTCAAGTTTATTTTTTTTTTAGTTTTTAGTTCAATTTTTTTTTGCTTTTACATATTAATGGCTTATTTATGTCTTTTCATTGAGCAAAAATAGATAAAATAGTCATATTGGCTAAAATATCTTAATACTTGTTAATTTGATGTATAAGATGAACTTATACACTTAGTGTATGCAATAATTTTTATTTTTATTTTATATATAATGTATCAAATTTATATGCATTCCAATGATGATGCTTTTGTTTGTAAAAGTTTTATGGGAAACAATTAATTTATCTTAATAATTAATTGTTAAGGATCTTGAACATATAATTCTCACAATTGAAATTAAAAACAAATATCTAAAGAATTTAATGCGATTGACATGATGCAAACCTTAAGAATAAACTGATTACTCACCCTTAACCCTTTTGTTTATGACGGATTAATTGATGGAATAACCCTTATGTTGATATGTGTGTATGTGTGTAAACCCTAATGGGTAAAGAGAGAACCAATTTATAATTGTTACAGCTTAATCTGGTACGTCTATCACATAATCAAATGAACGGTCAAGATTAATTAGCTATTTAATTATTATTTGGGCTTTATGGATAGCCTAATATTAGGCCACATTCTAACATTCTCCCACTCGGCCTAATCATAAGATAATCATAAGATTAAATAGCATAACTTTAAGTGCACAAAAATTAATCCTGTAAGTTCAACATAAGTGACTTAATATGATGAAATAATAAATGCGAGTTATGGCGGTTGTACATTATTTATGCAACGTACTTCCTTCCATATACTACAACATTTCCTACCCACCATACTAAGTCCATAATTAACAATATAAATAAATTTCATCATAGTCCATCACTATGTCTTAAAGACATTCCTGTTAAAATATTAAAATATGAATGTATATACCATTATGTAATAGGAAATCATTAATGCAGTATCAGAAACACATAATTGAGCTCAGAGTGCTAATGTCAACATTTCTATCATTCAAGGTTACAACCAAGACCCATTCTATGTACATGTTCCTTAAATGTCTTTGGCTGTAAACCCTTAGTTAATGGATCTGCAATCATCAGATCAGTAGTAATATGTTTAATAGACACTCTTTGTTTATGAACTTCCTCCTTAACGGCAAAATACTTTACTTTCATATGTTTGGCACCTTTTGAATATTTGTCCTTTTTGGAGAAAAACACTGCAGCAGAATTATCACAGTAAATTTTCAGCGGCTTGGTAATGGTGTTGACAACCCCAAGTCCTGAAATAAAATTCCGTAACCATAAAGCATGAACTGTGGCTTCAAAACATGCCACAAACTCTGCTTCCATAGTAGATGAGGCAATGACAAACTGTTTAGCACTTTTCCATGATATTGCTCCATTTGCTAAAAGAAATAGATAACCAAATGTAAATTTTCTACTATCAAAACATCCAACAAAATCTGAATTCGAGTATCCAATTACCTCTAAATGATCAGACCTTGCATACATGAGTATTCCTTGTAGGTACCTTAAAACTTTCTTTGCAGCTTTCCAATGGGTAATTCCTGGATTACTTTGATATCTGCCCAACATTCCAACTGCAAAACTGATATCCGGTCTTGTATAAGTTTGCAAATACATTATACTACCCACAACTAAAGCATAAGGAATTGACTCCATTTCCTTTCGTTCTACAACATTCTTTGGACATTGCATGGGACTAAATTTGTCCCCTTTTTGGATAGGAACTATTCTTGCTGAATATTTATTCATGTTAAATCTCTCTAAAATTCTTTCGATATAAGCTTTCTGAGATAATCCTAACAATCCTTGTGATCTATCACATAAAATTTCAATTCCTATCACATAGGATGCCTCTCCCATATCTTTCATTTCAAAATTCTTAGAGAGAAAATCTTTAGTTACAGTATACCCAAATCATTAGCAGCAAGTAAAATATCATCAACATATAGGACTAAAAAAATAAACTTACTCCCACTGATCTTTCGGTGTATACATCGATCAATAATATTTTCTTCAAAACCAAAAGATGTTATGGTATCATTAAACTTGAGATACCATTGTCAAGAAGCTTGTTTAAGCTCATATATTAACTTCTTAAGTTTACACACTAATTGACCTTTTGTTGAGAAACCTTTAGGTTGGTCCATAAACACTTCCTCTTCAAGATCTCCATTAAGAAAGGTTGTTTTCACATCCATTTGGTGTAACTCTAAGTCATATTAAGCCACCAATGCCATTATAATTCTTAATGACTCTTTCTTTGAGACAGGTGAAAAGGTTTCCTTATAATCGATTTCTCCTTTCTGAGTATAACCCTTGGCAACAAGTTTGGCTTTATATCGTTCGATATTACCATTTAAGTCGCGTTTGGTTTTAAAAACCCATTTACACCTAACTCGTTTAGAACCTTCTGGCAATTCAATAAGATCCTAGACTTTGTTGTCTTCCATGGATTTCAACTCTTCTTTCATGACATCAATCCATTTTTCAGACTCAGCACATTTTATGGCTTGTGAGTAAGAAACTGGATCTTTATTGATTCCAATATCAACATCAGACTCTTGCAAATAAACCACATAATCATCCAAAATGGCTGACTTTCTTTCTCTTTGAAATCTCCTCAAAGGCATTTCTTGTAATTCATATGCAACAGTTGGCTGTGAGTTAGTTTCTTGCGAGTGAGTTTCTTCATTCAAATTTTGTTCAGTATTTTCATTAATTACTAGAATAATATTTGGATCAGTGTTTGTTCCTTCATTCAAATATTGTGTTCCTTCATTCAAATATTGTTCAGTATTATTTTGATCCTCATTAATTACTGGAACAATATTTGGAACATTTATGGATGAAGAAGTCTTTATGGTTAATGGAACATCTAACCTTACTTCCTTAATATACGTATTTTGTCATTCATCACTCCCACTAACTTCACCATATTCAATGAATCTAGCATTTCCAGTTTCCACAATTGTAGGACTATGGCTTGGACAATAAAACCTAAATCCTTTAGATTTCTCTGGGTAACTAATAACGTACCCACTTATTGTTTGAGAATCTAATTTCTTTTCATGTGGATTATAGATTCTTGCCTCTGCTGGGCAACCCCAAACATGCAAATGTCTTAAGCTAGGTCTCCTTCTAGTCCATAGTTTAAAAGGAGTTTTTGGAACTGCCTTACTGGGGACCCTGATCATCAGATACATTGCAGTTTTAAGGGCATACATCCACAAGGATTTAGGTGGTGAGGAGTTACTCATCATACTCCTAACCATATCCATTAATGTCCTATTTCACCTTTCTGCCACACCATTTTATTGAGGTGTGCCTGGCATAGTATACTGTGCACATATGCCATGTTTTTCGAGGAATTTTGTAAATGGACCTGGACATTATCCTGACTCATCATATTTCCCATAGTATTCACCACCTCTATCAGAGCTTATGATTTTTACCCTTTTGTCTAATTGCCTTTCAACCTCAGTTATATATACCTCAAGGGCATCTAATGCTTGAGATTTTTCTTTAAGCAAATAAACATAACCATATCGTGAAAAATCATCAATAAATGTGATGAAATACTTTTCTCCACCAAAAGATGGAGCATCAAAAAGTCCACAAATATCAGTGTGTATGATTTCAAGAAGCTGAGTGCTTCTTGTGGCTCCTTTCTTATTATGTCTAGTTTGCTTTCCCTTTATGCAATCCACACATACACTTAGATCAGTAAAATTTAGATATGGAAGAATCTCATTCTTTACTAATCTTTCTAATCTTTCTTTGGATACATGACCCAAACGCCTATGCCACAAGTAAGCAGAATTTTCATTCACAGCACTATACTTAATTCCAACATTACTATGAACAACAAGCAAGGATTCAACAAATCTATTATTAAGTTTCAATTTATATAAACCATCAGTAAGAACAGCAGAACCAATACATAAAGTGTTCTTAAATAAATTGAAACAACCATGTCCAAAATCTCCTTTAAAATTAATAACATCAAGTTTTGGAACAGAAACCAGGTTCCTAGAAATTAAAGGTACATAAAGAGTTTCTAAAAGATTTAGTTGATAACTAGAACTTAAAATTAATCAATAAGTCCCTATGCCTTCAATTGGAGCCTTCATACGGTTTCCTATAAAGAGAAAATTATTATTTGGGTTTATGGTTTGAATCGTAAGAAATCCCTGCATAGTGTTGGAAACATGAGTTGTAGCACCAGTATCAAGCAACCAAGAATTCAAAGGAACTTCAGATAAGTTTGATTCGAAACATACAGAAATGTAATATTTACCTTTCTTTTCGAACCGAGCTTTACATTTCTGGCAATCTTTTTGCCAGTGTCCGACTTTCTTACAGAACTTGCATTTGTCTACCTTTTGTTCCTTTTGACTCACCTATGAAGCATTAGCAGGCGACTTCCTTTTCTTAAACTTGTTGGCTTTCACTTTCAGTTCTTTACCAGCTTCTTGATACATTAGGTTGACAGTGTGACTTCCTTGTTTCTTCAATCTTGCTTCCTCTTGAGTAAGCTTATTAGACAATTCATTAACATCCCACTTTTCCTTCATAGTGTTATAGTTAATTTGAAAAGGTCCATACTCAGGAGGTAGAGAATTCAAAGTGAACTGTACCATAAATGAGTCATCTACTATCATTCCCAATGTCTTTAACCTTGCTGCAATATTAGTCATTTCAATAATGTGGTCTTGCATACTTCGCAACCCAGTATACTTCATGGTCGTGAGTTCTGCCATAAGGGTACCAGCAAGTGACTTGTCTACAGAATGAAATCGTTCTTCCACAAATTTCAAGTATAGTCTTGCACTTTTAGTTTGTGGAATAGTTGTCTTAATGTTGTTGGCAATAGTCATTCGCATGAACATAAGGCTTAATCTATTAGACCGTTCCCATGCCTTATGGTATAATTTCTCTTCCTCACTACTTTCATCCGTAAGAGCAGGAGGTTGATCCTCTAATAGTGCCAAGTCAAGATCCAAAACACCTAAGTGAAAATTGACTTGTTCACTCCATTCAGAGAAATTCAAACCATTGAAAACGGTAACAGACGAAGCTTGTGAATGAAGAGAAATAGCTGCAAAATTATACATAAAATGCTCACATTATAACAAATTCATTATGGATTCAAAATAAATAAACATTAAATACATTATAGTTCCCCTTTGGGTGGATACTATAATATATTATCATAATTTAAAATGCCAATGATAATCAATTACAAGTAAATAAATATTTCAAATCACATGCATATTTGTCATCTTTGGATGTACAAATATATTGACCAAAATATTAATTTACTCTCATTATGTTTAATATTTCATACAATAATTAAACTCACATTTGGGTGAATTAGAAGGCTATAAAATATTAAACCTTAATTTATCATTAACTTTATTTACCCATAGGCATTTCATTAAACATTATGTGTAATTAATTTATTTATGCATGTTATCATTATAGTTTGGCCACTTTGGTGACTAACAAATAATATTTATAAATTTCATGCATAAACTAAAACTTTATTTTAATGATATGCATTTATATAAAATAATAATGCGGAACTTCATATATAAATGCAATCAGAAAATTACATTATTCTTTATATATACACAAAACTAATATGCATATCAATCAAATTCCTTATGTCAATTATCCAAAAATATGTATGTCATTAGGTCAAATATTAAAATAATCATGGTCACTGAAGACAAATATTCAAATAACTGAAACCGTGAACATTAATAAACATTAAACATTATACATTTAATAAACATAAACAACCGAAACCATCAATTTAATAAACATTATGAACAATGACCAAACTAATATCATCAATTTAATAATAAAATCAAAACATCAATTGCAATTTTATATATTTAATAAACATTAATGAAATGATTTGATTATTGAAAACTTTAATAACCGAATTGTACATGGTGGATAATCAAAACATACCATTATTTCATTATTTTAATAGTATGGCCACGAATCGTAAACTTTAAAATTTCATTTTTTTTTTCGAATAGTGAACTTCAAAACTATATAGGGCCACCGATTTCAAAACTTCAAATTTTTTCAAAATCATGAACTTAAAATCTGTTTGGCCACCGAATTTTTTTTTTTTAATCGAGGCATGAACTTCAAACTATGGCCGATCAAATCCGTTGGCCACCGATTCGTTAACAAATCAAAATTTAGATTCTTAACTTTTTTTTTTTAATAAACATTAATAAGGTAGTTTGGCCAAAATTCAGGAAAGAATAATAATACTTTATAAACATAAACAGAGAAATTATATGTCTAAAAACCATTCTCTGATACCACACGTAAAAGTTTTATGGGAAATAATTAATTTATCTTAATAATTAATTGTTAAGGATTTTGAACATATAATTTTAACAATTGAAATTAAAAACACATACCTGAAGAATTTAATGCGATTGAAATGATACAAACCTTAAGAATAAATTGATTACTTTCTCTTAATCCTAGCTTAATTGATGGAATAACACTTATGTTAATATGTGTGTATGTGTGTAAACCTTAATGGGTAGAGAGAGAACCGATTTATAATTATTACAATTTAATCTGATACGTTCATCACATAACCAAATGAACGGTCAAAATTAATTAGCTATTTAATTATTATTTAGGCTTTATAGGTAGTCCAATATTAGGCCACATTCTAATATTATTGTCTTTTAATATATATATATATATATATATATATATATATATATATATATATATATATATATATATATATATATATATATATATATATATATATAAAATTCGCAGTTTATTACAATTAATAAATTTGAAGTTTCACCAAAAAAAAAAAGAAATATTAAATTAATGGTATAAATTTAAAAAATAAAAATTTAATTAAATTTTTTTTATTTAAGAAAAGTATATAAACCTAAACATTTAATAAAAATATTTTTTGTTGTTAATTTGATTTGTCTTTCTTATTATTTATAAAGGATAAAAAAGAAAAATCAGTCAATTATCTTTATTATTATTGAGTGTGTTTATCCTTTTTTATTGGGTATTTTTTATTTTTTTATGTATCATCTTAATGGGTATTTTTATTAACACAATTACTCTATTTAATAAGTTAAAATTAAGGATAAATAAAAGATAAGAGAAAGAGATGAGATACGTGAACTTATAATTTTATTTAAAATTTTGCTTCTTTTTTTTTTTTTTTTTTTTTTTTTTTTTTTTTTGTGAACTTTACCTGTTCTTTCTTAACAAAAAATTGTATTACAAATTGTATAATTTATTTCTAAATTTGTTCGATTAATTTAAAAACTTGAAAATATTAATGAACAATTAAAATTTTTATAATTTATATTTTATAATATTAGATTTTAAATTTTAGATGTAAATAAATTTTATATAAGTTTGAATTATTAAGTTATTACTTTCATTGCTTCATTATTTGTAGTTTATTTTATTGAACATAAGAAATAACTATCAGCAAACTAAAATATGAATTTTTATTAAGTTAATTTTAATTTTTATAAAATATTAAAATTTTATTTCATTATTAATTAAAATATTTTTATTTTACAACATACTTGATAATATATAATTAGAAGTTCGAAATTTATAAAAATTACGTATAACACATATACGTAATTAACTAGTTATATTCTTAGTGCCTTAAAAAAATTATAATTTTTTCTATTCGGTTATTTAATTTTTTTTTCTTATAATTAGAAAATTGGGTGAATAAATTTTTTCAACAGGTGAATTTATTTAAAATTTTATATTAGAATATTAAAGTAAATCATTTTACCAATAAATATTTTACGTCTAAAAATTCACTCTATTTATCTTTAGTTCATTTTTTTTTCTTTTTTTTTTTCTCCATTACCTTTTCTTTTCTTTCATCTAAAGGAACTCATAATTTTTTTTTAGGCTAAAATGAGGAGCATTATTGATCAAAACTCAAAGTATCAATGATAATAGAAGGGGGAACATGCACCCACTCTTGGAGATCAGACTAAGAAATAGATACTCTTGCTAGAGATGAGCAACCTTGTTCATTAACTTTACAATATAAGAGATTTTGCAATTAGAAATCTCAGTATAATTAAGCCAAAAATAGCTAAGTCTAAATATGTTGAATTCACTGTTTGTACCACATTCGAAGCGTCCACTTCTACTTCCACTTGTTGCGTTGTTGAATCCTTAACCCAGTTTAAAGCCTCTTTCAGACTTAGTGTCTCTGCCAACTTGACTGACATGGAATGGTGTTCCTTGGACATTACTCTTGTTGCTATAAAGTTGCCTTAGCTATCTCTGATTACATAGCCAAAGCCTTTTTTTCCTTACTGTTGGAAAATGCCTGCATCTATGTTGCATTTGAGCTAGCCTGTGGGAGGTATCTGCCAATAATTCAGTAACTTGACCTGCGATTGAGCCATCTACTGAGCTTTGCTCCATTGGTTTAGAAACATCTATGCATCTTGATAGATAGAGCTTGGAGATTTTCTTTCATTCCTCTAAACCACCCTATTTCTATTACCCTATAGGCTTTAAACAATAACAACTACTAATGCTTTGTCTTCATTTTTTTTTATTTTTTATCAACTCATAAAACCATGAAGCAAATTCATTGATATTACCTCAGTACTAGCCCACAGGAGATAAGATCCAACATTACTATGCTACTAGACAATCAGCAAGAGAATTATGAATTGACTCCTTTGACCCATTGCACACTTGGCATACATCTCATGTGTTAACTCTTTTCTAGTGTAGGTTATCATATGTTGGAAGAATGCTAAAGCATGCCTTTCAAACCATCAGTTTCACCTTTAACGGCACTTTAAGATGCCACATAGATTTCTAAAAAGAGCATGGGCCTAAAACATTAGCATTATGCCTAGCTTTCATCATATGATGACAGCCACTCTTAATCGAATACTACCCTCTACTCTGCCATTACCAAAACCAATCATCACATTAGACTCTTTAACTTAATGGAATACTTTATATAACATTAGCATCTCTAAGCCTAAATAAATTCGAGATAAGATCTTTGTCCCAATTCTTATTGTTTAGGAGTGTTAGAGATTGGATGTGAGCTTCTTCTAACCCATCACATATGTTTATCTCCACAAAAATGATTACAATCCATTGGTAACCATGGATCAAACCATATTGAATTATCACCACTGTTATAATTCTTCTTTTAAACCTTAACACACCATCTCTCTTGCTGCTATAATGCTTCTCCAGATAAAACTAGAGTTATTGACTGGTTTAGCTTCTAAAATTATCGCGGAGGAGAAATATCTAGCCTTGTATAATCAGGCGATAAGAGAATCTGGTCTATTTAGAATTCTTTAGAAATACTTTCCTAATAAAGCAAGGTTAAATGCATTGATTCTTTTAAATACCATGCCACTATAAAACTTGCTTCTGCTCAATCTTTCCTAGCTTTGCCAATGGATCCCTCTACTGCTATTTTTTTGTTTGCCTTACCAAAATGAGCATAAGATTTGCTCAATGTCTTCATAAAGAGTCTTAGGAAGTAAAAAAATACTCATAGTATATGTAGGCATTAATTGGGCTATAGATTTGATGAGAATGTCTTTACTAGCATTTGAAAGTAATTTGTTCTTCCATGATTGGACCAATTTCCAAACACAATGCTTCATAAAAGCAGAGACCTCTTTCTTGTTTTTACCCATAATGAAACAAAGTCCCAAATACTTCCCATGATTGTTAGTTTCCCCAACACCCAAATAAAGCAAATTAAGCTTTTTGCATCATTGCTAAGGTTAGCACTAAATAAAATGGAGGATTTTTAGTAATTAATTACCTAGCTTGAAGCTTACTTATACACTTACAGATAGTTCTTAAGAATTTCACACTCTATCACTATTGTTCTAAAGAAAAAGAAGCTATTGTCGATGAAGAAGAGGTGAGAGATAACCAGAGCCTGAGCCTTTCTTGAGATTTTGCATCCATAAATTAAAACTAAGCTCTCATGCTTACGAAGAAGCAGAGAAAACCCCTCTACACAGATGATGAATAGATAGGGTAACAGAGGGTCACTTTATCTAATACCTTTTTATGGAACAATTGGGCCTATTTCTTTCCCTCAATTAATAATTTTGAACTAAATAGAAGAAATGCACATGGTGATAAGATGTACCCACCTTGTATAAAACCCTATTCAAATCATCATATCTTGGATAAAATGCCATTCAAGCCTATCATAGGCTTTATTCATGTCAACTTTAGTGCAATATAACCTTCTTTCCCTTTGACCTACCTCTTAAGGAAATGATTCACTTTGAAGGCCACTATTATATTGTCTATCATTAGTTGATTTTGCACAAAAGCATGTTATGAATCAGAAATAGTGGATGGAAGCACCTTTCTTAACCTGTTTGGTAGTACTTTTGCCAGCACTTTGTAATTGACATTGTATAATGAGATTAGGTATAAATCTATTATAGTTTTTGGATTGTCCTTTTTAAGAATCAAGACAATAGTTGTCTCATTAATATCAGCTGACATCTCACCATTTTGAAGGATCTACAAGCAAAAATTGACCACATCTTGCCCAATAATGTCCTAAAAGCTTTGAAAAAAGCTTGCATTCATTTTGTTAGGGCCCTGTCATTTTTTTGGGTACATTGAAAAGATTGCATCCTTCACCTCCTTCGCTGTAAATACCCTAATTAGCTCTTCATTTTGAATAACGGATGTAAATTGTACAATTGAATCTAACACAGCAAGATACTAGTATTCTTAGAAGTGAAAATGTTTTGAAAATAATTAGTAATGAGGACATCTAAAGCTAAATCCTATAAAACCTAGTTGCCATTTTCATCCTTTAATTTATGGTCATATTACGCTTCTTCCTACTAATAGTTGTAACATAGAAATACCATAAATTGGAGTCACCAAATTGAAGCCAAAATTGGTTTGGCTCTTTACTTTTGAAAGTCCTCTTATTGCTGGAGAATGGCCAAGTATTTCTTCTTTTATTAATGTACCATTGGGTAGAAGCTGCATCTAAATTGCCCCTTAACTCATCCATCTCCATTTTACATCTTTAGTGTCTTTTCTTAAAATCCTTCTCACTATAATAATTCTTAAACACAAGTACCAATTCTATCTTGAATTGAAAAATGGTTATGTAGTAGAAATCCAATTCCTTTCCATAACACCCTTGCATCTAAATTCTCACAACTAAGAATTTTCAAACCTAAACTTCCTTTCTTTTTGTTCGTAAACTTACTTGATCAATTACAAATAAATGGGAAAATGGTCAGACAAAGTAGATTGGAGATTGAAAAGCCTTGTGTTAAGGAAAATTTGACATCAGCTCCTATTCCCAAATGTCATAACCAACATCTCCTCTACCTATCGAGAGGGGCCTCTGCCCATTTCCCAAATATAATAATGACCAATGATGCCCAAATTGTGTAACTCACATTCCTCTATAGTATCTTAAAATCCATTAATTAACCAATAAGGATGGTGAAGCTTGCTTCTCTTATCACAAAGGGAGTTGAGATCATTAAAATCTCTGATAGAGGAGATTTGATTGGCTCCTAAGATGCTTCAGTTTATCCCATGAGTCCCTTCGTCTATTCCTTTTCGTGTACCAAGAAAAGCATATAAGCCTCTATGAACCCAAGTTTAGAATAGTTACCACTACATCAATGTGATTCAGAGATAAGTTAATGACATTGAGAATGCTTACTCCTTCTACAACATTTCTAAGCCTCCTCCATAGCCTTGACTAGCCATAACAAGGCTTTTTCAAAACCCATTTCATCCTTTATTGCCTTTATTATGTCTTTATTCATACAAAAAACAATTTTGGGCTATATAAATTTTACTAAGAACCTGAACAAAATGTGGATTCCTAAGCCCACCACATTCCAGCTAATTGTGCTCATGATGGTTAGTGGGCTTGGAGTCTAATACCTACCACATAATTGTTTTTTAACTTATTAGTTCTGTAGGCTGAAGAGTTTTGGCCCAAACTATCTCCTTTAGAAGCCTTAGTAATTGCTTCTTTAAATTTACACCTCTTAATGTGAACTCTTAATTTTTCACCCTTTCGATAAGCCGCAACTTGATACCTGCTAAGCTAGTATAGTGGTCTTGCTAGCTGATTAGAGGGCAAAAATAGATTTCTTATATTTTGTACGCTCCAATTTGTATTTGAACTTTCAAAACACTAAGACTTAGTAAACAAACTTTTGGAAGCCGAAATTACCAAAAACTGCCAAAATGAAAAAATTGAAAAATAGAGCCCTAAGAACCAAAACATATTCCTTTGATATTTGAACCACCTTCAAATCATCCAGGACTAAATAATGAACACAACATAACTAGAATTATGAAAAACAAACAAGAAACGAGCAAGAATAAGCAAAAATGGACCTATTGCTGCATAGGCCTCTGTAGTTAATGTGTGGCACTACTAAAGAGCCTTCTGTGGTGCTATATAAGCCTCTGCAACACTGCTATAGAGTCCTTTGTGATGCTGCAAAGGCTTGTGTGGTAGCTCATGTGATTTTCTATATTTTTCAGTTATCCCACATTGAAACTTTATAGTGCTTTTCCTCCAATCTTTCCCTAAATATAGGGACCTTTCCCTTTCAATTTTCTTCACCTTTTGGCCTATTGACTTACTTGATTAGCCTTTGAATCAAGCAAACCATTTTCACAAGCTTAATCCGCCAAGGAATGAGCTCTCTAGTTTAATATTTTCTTTTATTTTCTGCATTGTTGTTGCTCTTTGCTTTGTAAAGCAAGTTGAATTGCAATTTTTCTAAGCCAACCCTTCAAGTCAAAAGCTTTCCACCATCCAAGGTAAGCCTCTATCTACCATTCGAGGTAAGCTACCACTTATCATCCGAGGCAAGCCGCAGTCTGCCGTCCAAGGGAAGTTTCCTTTCCCTTTTATTTATTTATTTATTTCATTTTATTGTTTTCCTCCTTGGGATCTCTTCTCCCTCCAAGACTTCTTGCCTTTTCTATTTCTCTTCTACCCCATACTCTCTAATTAATCACTTTAATTTGATTTATGTTACTTAAAATTTGACATAATTAACAACTTCATAATCAATTAAATTTGACCTAATTGACAACTTCATAATCAATTAACTTGGTTAGATCAATTAATTCAGCCCTCTTTTAATCAATGAATTGAAACATGATAAAAGGCTAAGACTAAAACTAACTCTTTTCATAAGAAAGGTGAACTATGCAGATTTTGATTCATTTGAAGGGATACGGAGGTATTCTTGTTCCAAACATCAAATCCAAATAGAATAAACAACATTTTCCCCCTTTTCAACTTCTTCATATAGATTAAGATTTGTTTTCTATTTTTTGTTTTATTGTATTGCTTTAAAATTTAGTTTGGGGAATGTATAACTTTCTTAGAATCCATAAGGGCTAGAGGTAGTGTCCCCTATTTTAGGTTTTTCATGTAAATTTAATTTATACTTTTTCTTTTACTTTCCTTTTTGTTATTTTACTTATTGAATGGATAAATGAATAAATGAATGAATGAATCATGCATATATATAATTGCTTGTGTATTTATAAATTGTTCATGAAATTTATATCAAGTCATTTTATATTAAAATTGTTAAACTAATTTTTTCTAAAATAAACCAAAAATCTAATCCTAAAATTCTCTTTGGTGATCAAGGGCTAGTGTACTTTTCCTTTGGGATAAAATGAATTAGAGTCATTTAATTAGGTTTTTCCCTTAACTTTTCCTCAAATAAAAATAAAGTTAAATGAATTTTCAAAATCAACCAATCTGAACCCAAAGGTTCCATCATGAGACTTAGCTCAAATGACATTTTGATTCCTTTTAGCGGATTAGACATGTGCTTGGGTGAGGCCTCACACTTAGTATCAGTTATTATAATTCCCTTCAATCCATTTTCCTCTTTAGTTGCCATATTTGTATCCATTGAGTCAAACCTACTTCATTAGCCTCTTTTGATTAGGGAAGGTCCTTGTTAGTCAGCTTTGATTGCTCTCCACATTTTCTATCCCTAAAATCATCTTCGTTGATTTCCTTTCCTTTAGTTATTCCATCAAATCAATAATTGTTAAAATCTACAGCCATGTTATCTCCTCCATATTTACCTTTCATATTTGGCTTTATCAAGTCGATGTTAGCAGCCATCTTTCTTTGCTTGCACTGCCATTCTTTCTTAATGAGGCTCTTAGCCACACTTCATAGGGATAGTCATATTTTTCCATAGGATTATCATAGAGTTTGACAGAAAATTTATCGGAATGGCCTATTATCCATAATAGAAGTAGAATGTTGGTAGCCTCTCATATTTGAAATTTGTCCAAATCCATTCTGCTTTAGCCCCCTTTAGTCTCAGTCACCTCAATATTAGGGTTTGCACATCCATGGCTACTTGAATATGCATGTAGCTTCTTTAAGTGTTGAAAAAGTTTTTAGCATCCAATTTCACGAATTTGCCTATAGAATAACCAATCATAACTACCACTTTTTCTAACATGAATGTTGTTGGCAAGTCATGGACTTGCACCCACATCTTTACTATATTCAATGGAACCTTTTTTGGTTAATCATTTAATCTAATCTTTCAATAACCAGGATATGCCAATTAAAAGTCCAAGGGCCACTCAGATTTACTCTTTGAATGCTCATTCATAAAAGAACTAAAATAGGAACAAAAGTTGAGGTTAGCTCTTTGATATATAATCCCTTTATAAGCCTCCAAAGAGAAGCCATCATATTTTTCATAGCATCATTATAGATGTGTTTGTCTATTAGAAATGTCCCTATAAGGCGCTGCTTAAAATCATATTTCTCTGCTTCCTCCTTTACCTCCTCTACTGAAGCTTCCTTTTCATACTCATCTTATATAGATAGATGAGCATATAGATCCTTTAAGTTATGATTGCATGATAAATTGATGTTTGCCATTGAGAAATTAGTTTGAAAGAAGACAACCACGTAGAGATTGTTCTATTCCTTGTTAGATGATAGGACTCTCACCCCTTGCCATAGAGACAAAACAAACAATACAAAATTTATAACACCATTGATCAGTCATAAATTTTTTTGTTTTTTGAGAAAATCTCAATGAGAAATGACAAATAATATTAAAAAAGATAGAAAATGTGAAATTAATATAATGAATGTAGCATAATAGAATAAAATAGTTAGTTTTGATATTTTAACAAAAGAAATTTGACTAAATATTTCTTGATGATTTATTTCCAAAAGGAGACTTGAACCAGAGTCCATCCACTACTGAGGCTGGTGTTGAAGGTAATGGACTTGAGTGAATTAGAAGCTGAGTTGCTCTATTTTTGGGCCAAAAGCTTGCAAGAGAAAGAAAAAGGAAAGGAAAAGAGCACTAGAGGGCCAAACCAAGCCCTCCAATACTTAAATCAGTGATTACATCTCCAGAGTAAAAAATTCAAGGTATTTGAGTGAAAATTGCATTTTACTATGCTTATCTCTCTCCTTTAGGAGGAGGTGAATGAGTGTATTTAATCTAAGTTCATGCCTTGAGGTTAATAGTGAGTGGGTGACATGGCTACTTCTAATTGGAGAATATCTACTGTCATGTCATGTTGTAGATGAATAACGAGATAAAGCTTTTGTAGGTTTGGTTGTTAGTCTTAAAGCCTTGTTTTAATATGACTTGAATCTTGTTTTTTGAAAGTGTCAAGGATTTTTTGCCCATATGTGTGGGAAAAATTGAAAAAGGTGTCAAGGGAAACTCTTCTTGTATGAAGAGCAAGTCCGTATAACACCTGGCAAGGTACTGCTGAAATGAGTTAACTTTAGACAAGGTACTCGTTGTCGAGGTGATCAATGAATGATGAGACATGAATAGATGTACTAGTTGTTAACAGGCCTAGCAACTTTTGGATGTATAAGGATGCTATGCAGTTTTTGCTTATCTTGAGCTTAATGATCTAATTAGACTTATCATATATGATTGAAAAAATTTTATCCATCCAAATATTTAATTACGAAAAATAAAACATAAATTAAAATGTAAAATTTAAAATTTAAATAACAACAATCTAATTTATCCCATATATGTAATCCACCAATCAACTATCATTAAATTTAACTAATTATTCCCTCCTTGTTTTATTTGTTTTTAAAAAATTTATTTTATTTCAAATTATTTGTCTCTTTAAAAAATTGAGGAGATATTGATTATTTATTTTTTATTTTTCCCTTATATCTTGTTATTTACACTAAATATTCAATAATTTCATGCATTTTTGCTATAAAAAAGAGTAACTTAATTATATATTCTCTCTGTTCACAATAGATCTACTCATGGGTCAATCTTAGGTATGGAAAATGTTAAAATTTTTAAAGGTTCAACCTATCCAACCAATAAATTTTTTCACTATTTACAGCCTGCGGTCTAACTTATGAATAAGTTTATTTTATAATAATTATCATTTTTGTTATAAAATAAACAACAATTATAGAGAATAGAGGAAAGAGAAAATAAATTTCTTTGTATATAACTTCATTGATTGTAACAACTATTTATAAGTGTAAAAGGTTATAGAGATAGGAATAGAAATAAAATTCTATTTACATAAGAATATTTATATATAGAGATATGATAGACATCCAATCTTATCACATCAGTTAAATATTATCACAACACTCTCTTGGATGTCTATTATAAATAATACGTCTCGTTAAAACCTTATTAAGAAAAAACCCAGTGAAAAAAATTTTAGTGAAAGAAAAAGAGTATATTATCCTTATAGAACTTACGATATAATATTGTCTCATTAAAAGCCTTGTATGGAAAATCTAATGGGGTAAAACCTAAGCTAAGGAAAAAAAGTACGGTGCATAAGAATCTCCCCCTCATGAATACATGATTTCTAACAAAAATCTCATAATTGGAGCATACCAATTTTGTTCACCAACTTCTCAAATATTATTATAGGGAGTGCCCTTATAAATAAATTTGCCAAGTTATCTTTTGATTGAATTTGTTAAACATCATATCTCTTGAAATTGTGTGTCTAAATGCATTTAAGTAATAACATTCTCGCTTTTGATATTACTTGTACCATGAATATGCCTTATTGAAAACCTTGTTAGAAAATCTAGTGGGAAAAAATATAGCTTAGACAAATAGTTCATTTCATGTACTATTTTGTCATTGTATAGATTGTTTAATTAAAACCTTTGTCCAAGAAAACTCTATGGTACAAAAACTTAACTAAGAAAAAAGGGTATAATTACATACTAATTTGCTCTCTCTAGTTAGGACATATTTAAACATGGTCTATATTAATTGATGAAATAATGCTGTTTAAATACTAGACTATGTAAAGACTTAGTACATAAGCCTGTTAGCTTGTCACTTGAGCGAATTTGGTGGATATATCTTCTGGAGCTCATATATATACAAAAATTTGTGTGAAGTTTATATGTTTACTTTGGTCACTCTTGATATACCCACCTTTAATTTGTGCAATGCAGATTGCAATATTCTCAAAATAATGAGAGTATTTTTAGTGAGGTACTTCAGGACCATAAAAATCTTTGTAAAATTGCATTACAACCATAAGTGAATATATAGCCAATATAAGATCTACCAGTATAGAGATCAAGCAAATAACCAACATCTACATATAGACCAATTTCAATTATAAATTAATCAAAATATAATTATAATATTAATAGTACATTGAAGATAATATTTTACGCCACTCTAATACCTCTTAGTAGATGTAGAGCTATATCTAGTTAGGTACTTTTTTCTTGCAAATGTAATATCAGGCCTAATACAATTTGGAAGATACATGAGTGCTCTTGTAGCACTTATATATAGTACTTCAAGACCAAATAGCTTTTTGTTATTTTTTTAGGTCTAAAAAGAGTCTCTCTTCACTTTCAGAGCGGACCACCTATTAGTGCGCTTAAGAGAAATGATTTATCCATACAAAATTGCTTAAATACTTTTTCCATATAAGTAGACTAGTGTATTATGATTCCTTAGGATAAATAATTAATCTACAGGCCAAAACAAAATTTCATTTCCTTTAAATTTTTCATCTCGAACTCACTTTTTCAAATAGGTATATACTTTTTTGAGTTCATTAGGAGTCACAAAGATATTTAAATCATCAATATATACTGCAATAATAATATTTACCATTCTGTGGTCTTTTATAAATACAAATGGGCATAGTGTATTATTCACATATTTTTCTTTCGATAAGAATTTATGAGTTTAATGATGTATTTGTTATTTTTTCAATTTTATGCATCTTTTATTTCTTCATTAAAATTTTTGTATTAATTATTTTTATTTCTCCACATTAAAATTACAAAAAGATATTGAGGAATGCTGAGAATTTTTTTGTATGTTATATTCTCTGTACCTTCCTCATATTATTAAGACAAGTGATAATGATTTAAAACTAATAAAAACTAAATGGATTAACAAACTTTAAATGGCATTATTGTTATATTAGTAACTTAATTATATACTCCTTTCATTTTATAATAGACCTGTTGATGAATAGGTTTTGGGTATATGAAATGTAAAATTTTCTAAGGTTCGATCTACTCGATCATCAACTTCTTTCATGAATTAAAGTCGCGGTTTGATCCATGAATAAGTTTATTATGTAATAATTGTCGTTTTAGATAATTCTTTTTTTCAAAATAATTATTGCTTCTAAATGATAGATATTGTGAAATAGGGAGAGATTTTTTTCCTTATATTTGAAGTAATTTAATAAGAGTAATAATTTTCTTAATTTTATGTAATTACTCTTAACAATAGATAAAAACGAACAAAAGATAAAAAGCAAATTTTGTTGAAAACTTTGTTTCATCTCGAGTCACGAGACATTAATTAATATATAGAATTAATTGAGTCTTTGAGTTTTTACTTTTTAGCAATGAACATAATTTTCTTTGTCACGGGATATTAGGGGAGGTGTTTTTTGGGTTAAAAAGTCAGAAATGCATTACCAAAGACTCTAAGTATCAGTTGGCTGTTGCACATGCTTAGCAATTAATGATTAATTTATTATCTTTGGTGGGCCATCGTGGTTTTGAAACTCAATCACATACCAATTTAATCTAAATTGTTATCAAGTAGTACTATTAATTTATGTTACCTTTATAATTTGGCAAAAAAAAAAAAAAAAAAAAAAAAGAATTACGTTATGAACCGTGCCCGAAAGTCACGCAATCTATGTCATTAGACGCTTTTTAAGTTTCTTTCAAAAGCAATAACTATGTTAGGCAGCCTAATCAACATTAAATGTTAAAAAATATTAGTCCGTTTCACAAAAAATCTTTTTTTTTTTCGAGTAATTTTAAAAAATTATACTAATTACTTGTCAATTCATAAATTTTATTATAATTTTTCACTTATACTTCTATTTATATTCATTTATTAATATATATTTAATTAATTTTAAGAATACAAATTATTACACTTTCTAATTAATAAGAATAAAATGAATAAATATTTATATTTATATTTATTTTTAAAATGGACAAACATTTTCGGACATCCTAAAAAAGTGAATAACTTTTTGGTATGGAGAAAATATAATTCTTTTCATTTTAAAGTATCTGTTATTTAAAATTGAGCACACAAATTAAAAAAATTATTAAATTATTATAATTTAAAGATAAAAGACATTAAATTGTTATAATTTAAAGATAAAAGACTAAAATACTTTTTTTTTTTTTATAAAAAATACTATATAATCCACTACTTTTATATTAATTTTTTAACCAAACTGATATGATATTATCTTATTTATCATTTTTTTTTAAAATTATATTGTATAAAATATTTTTTAATGTGATTATGCCATATGAGTTAGGTTAATAAATTGCGACAAAAGTGTTGAGTTGTACAATATTACCCTTTTTTAATTTTGATAATTCTAAATGATGTAATTTTGACTCAATAAGCTTAATTATCTAATTTTTTGATATAAATAATGATGTGCTTAAGGGTAATTATAATATATTTATTTCTTATTATATGATGTGTTCAAGGTAAAAAATTTTGACACAATTTTCATCATTTGGCATTGTCTTTTTTATTTTGATATTAAGAAATAAAAGTAATTAATGTTAAGATTTGTTAGAGAGATAATAAAAGGGTAAAATTGAAAAAAAAAATAGATATTTTATTTGAATTTAAATGATAATTATTTTGAAATAAGGAGAGTAGTTAAATTTACTTTAAAAATCCTAAATTCACTTTCTTTGACTTTTTAAGTGAAATAAAATTACTATAGAGCCCATATGAGATTATCAAAAACTATAAACATTAAATATTGAAAAATTATGAACATTAAATGTTGAAATTATTCTCCCTCTATATATATATATATATAACAAAATAAAAAAAAATCCTGTAACATTAATTATAATATATATAACACCAAATTAATTAAAATAACACAAAATAAAAAAAATCGCAAATTAAAAAAAATCCCTCTCTCTATATATAACACCAAATTAAAAAAAAATAAAAAAAAACAGAGCATATATATATATATATATTGAATTTCTTTTGGCTTTTTATTTTATTTTATTGGTATCATTTTTTAATTTGGAATATTTTGTTTATTTAAAAATGATAAAAGACTTTCTTATTTTATTTAATTAGTATCACATTTTTTTTAATTCAATATATTATATTTATTCAGAAGATGATATCATTTATTTTAATTTGTACTATAAAAAGTGCATTTTTTTTTTTAATTTCGTGTTACATAAAATAGAGAGAATATTTTTTAACATTTAATGTTCTTAATTTAATTATTGAGAGAGAGTATTTTTCAATATTTAATGTTTATAGTGATTTTCAAGAAAGGAAAAGATTATATGAGCTTTAAAGTAGTAATTTTATTACATCGAAAATGGAGTGTATTTAACAACTCCATATATACAACACTAAATTAAAGAAAATATCTATACCTTTTATGTTACAAAATACAAATTAAAAATATATGATACTATTTTTAAATAAACGAAATATTTCAAATAAGAAAATGGATACCAATAAAATAAAATAAAAAAGTAAAAAAAAAAAAAATTCAATACATACATATGGGGAGAGGGAGAGAGCTCTCTCTCTTTCTTTTTTCTTTTTTTTTTCTTTTTTTTTTTTTAATATGTGTTTTTTTTTAATTTGGTGTTATATATATATATATATATATATATATATATATATATATATATATATATATATATATATATATATATATATATATATATATATATATATATATTTCTTTTGTTTGGTTATATATAGAGAGAATATTTTCAATTTTTAATATTCATAATTTTTCAATATTTAGTTTTTATAATTGTTAAGAAAGAAAAAGATCACATGAACTCTACAGTAATTTTAATACACCTAAAAAGTTAAATGGAGCGTATTTAAAAATTTTTCATTGTATTTAACCACTTTCAAAATAATCTCTTTCCTTTTTCTCTCTCTCTCTCTTTTTTTTTTTTTTTAACAGTAATGTTATATTGCAAATTTATTTTTTACTAGTCGTTTGCCTATGCATCGCTAGACTATTATTATTATTATTTTGATTGTAAATATTTTTAATTCGTAAAATTTAAATTGGATTCTTTATTTAAAAAAATTTAAATGTATAAAATTTAGCTAATACTAAATTGAATACATATAATAAAAATTCAATAAAAGATATAATTAAAATTATTTCATATAAGATGAGAAAATTTTGTTAATTTATTAATTGGTATATTAATTATATCTATATAAACTAGTATTAAAAATACAATTAATATTTTTTTATGATTAAGAATCATTGATTAATTAGAAAACTAACTTATTGGTTAACATGGTAATTTTTAGGATTAAAATCCTATTTAATTAGAAAGATAACATATTTGTTAATGTATTAATATAATAATTCAAATAAAAAAAATAATAATGCAAAGAAACTATAAAATTACATATAAACTTCATATCTATGTATAAAAATTAAGTACAAATGTTAAAAAAATAAGTACAAATATGATAAATTATTCATGTTAATTTTAATAGATGAAAAAAAATTTCATTTATAATATGCTTCAAAAAAAAAAAAAAAAAATTAAATCCTAGTAAATATGATAAGAAACATATTCACCTACTAAATGAGTTAACTTTAGGATTCTACCTCTTGTTTTAACAATTGACATTTCTTAATTCATTA
This sequence comes from Reutealis trisperma, assembly GCA_947687605.1. Taxonomy (NCBI): domain Eukaryota; kingdom Viridiplantae; phylum Streptophyta; class Magnoliopsida; order Malpighiales; family Euphorbiaceae; genus Reutealis; species Reutealis trisperma. Next base: position 275,150 of record CANTUT010000349.1, on the reverse strand, counting down.
AGTGATATAATAAGTCAATTTTATATTAATGTTAATATTTTTAATCATATATAAGTTTGATTATTTAAAGATATATAACCAAATTGAATTGAATCAATGCAAATTTCTTTCACTGGATTTTATCAAAACACTTCACACTTGAAAAACGACTTACTAAGCCAATTTGATTTTTATTTTCATATATTCTATGGATGAGATAAAGTAGTTTTATTATATCATCATGCGAAATTTAGATAAATTTATGTATTTAATTTAATTAAATAGAATAAGCTTGAGTTCACAATCAAATAATATAAATATATTCAAATTACATATATATGCAGGACATTGTTTGCATTATAATATTTTTGGGTCAAATCCATCAAATGGCCCATTAATATTCAAGTCTAAAGTGAGCAATTAAGGCCTATGAAAATCTACAAACTAAGATCAAAGATAGTTGATATTCCAAATACATATGCATAATTTCAGAGAGATTCCATAGCCGTTACCAAAGGTTATCAGCAGTTAAACAATTATGGGAAAATGAAGCAGTAGTTACTAAATTACAACAATAGTGGAGAGGTTACTTCCCTAAGGAGTATTTAAACTAAGGTGTAACCTATTGTACATGCCCAACCAATCAATCACTCAACATGACCTGTGCTTTTTTATCAGCCCTAAATGGCAAAACCTACTTTCTTCAACCTTTAGCTTTCTTGTTTCCTAAACTTACTGTAATCACTATAATTACTGCAATAAAATCATTTTGTTTTGCAATTATTGCTTCATCTCTATAGTTATGTTGCTTTTTAATTAACTCTTTATTGATTGCTATTGAGAGTTCAGACGTACTATGGTAAGGAAATTAGAGTATCCACGTCACCTGATTAGAAGTTAGAATAGCACAATTCACAGGCTGTACACCTTCATCTGTATATGGCATGCCTATGCAATTACTAAATTACTTCTATGCCAAATTTTACAATCAACAATATTTTTTGGCACTTCTAGTGGGACTCATTCTATGGCACTAAAAATAAGAAATAGTGGAAATGGCGTTATTGCTAGTTCCTAGGAGCCACAAGATGACACTACAACAAAAATGTAGGAAGGACTCATTACGTAGCTTGTGAAACAATCGAGCGTGGGTTGGCTTCTCCACAACTGGTTTACTAGGACAATATACTAGAGCCAAAAATTCCAACAAGTCTTATTGTTAGAAATCAAGGTGTTATTTCTCAACTTGTTGATTTTGTCATTATTCCTAATAGTATACAAACATTTTGTGATGAAATGAATAAACAAACTGAATTAATGCTTGAAGAATGGGCTAAAAATCAAGAAGTACTTCATCAAACACTACTTAGTATGTTTACTCCACTATAAAGCCCTAGGCAAGCTACTGTCCATACGCCTACTAGGTAGCCCTCAGAAGAATTCTGGGGACAATCTTTTGCTTAATAGGAGACTGGTGATTCTCACTGCCTTGAAGAATGCTTTTCATCTCCTCTCAGGAGGGAGGAACCAAGGATTGTGCCTACTAGCCATCCAAGGCAGGTTTTACCTCAATAATTGCATGTTAACACTAATCCTATCAATCATCCTATTGTGTATGACAATAAAGCAAGTTTCAACAGAAAAGGGCTAATGAACTTAGCACTAACAATCAATAAGATTCCACAACCTATTTTTCCACAACAAGTCCTTAGAAAGCAAATTCATATGGACATTAAAGTAGACATGATCAATAAGGGAGTGCTTAAATTCATTAAGAATAAAAATTACATAATCACCAATCCACTAGTGGCCACTGTTAATTTTGTGGCTATTGATCGCAAGTCCTTGTTGATTTCTAATGACAAGTGGAAAGACAAGAGTCCATCAAAGGTCCACAGGGAGAAAAGTTCTAAACTATGGATTCCTAAATCAAAGCTATTCATTAGAGAAATAGGCTACTAGGAATAACTCACCATTATAAGTTTCAAGGGAGCCAACCTTGGTTTATTGTTTCTCTAGTTGTGGAACCTATCCACAAGTGAATTCTTATAAAAAATAATAAGTTCCCTAAGCTACTCACTAGGACTCAAAAATGCAGGTAGTAGAGACAAAGGGTTAAGGCCAGAAGACAGGCGAATCCACATGATTTTCCTTATATGGAAATCAATAGAATCAAATTCAAGAGAAAAGTGATTGAGAACTCTAAGAGTTCTAAACAAGATCTACTGGGGATTCCAAGATATTTTACTCTAAATTTCTTAGTGTTGATATACCTTGTCTATTATTGCTATAGGCTAGGGTGATATAGATTCAGATAGTAGGAAATGGATGTGCTGTTACAACAGTAAAATTTCCCATTATTTTTCAATCTAAACCTACAAAGGAAGATGTTATTGAAATCCAGGTTCCTAAGACTTCGGGGCCAACTTTTCTTAGGGAGGAAGTTTTCCATAATAGAGTGGCTATACAAGCAGCTGTTTCTCACCGACTTACAAAGGTCATTTTTGAAAAACCACTGTATGTTAAGGCACATTTCAATGAGAGGCCCATCACTAGAATTCTAGTAGATAATGGATTGATAATAAATATAATGACGCTTAGAATGCTAAATGCCTTAGGTAAAACTGAAGGGGACTTAATCTCTATGATAGTGATAATATTAGCTTCCACTAGGAAAATCACTAAGACCGTAAGGGTCTTACCTATGAAAATCACAATACCTGCAATTGATGTATTTAAAGCATATCTACGGCAAACTATGGGTAGGCTAGAAGTAGAATAGTTCAAGGTACCTATGGAGTTGAGGTAATCTATGAGGAGGGACCTGTGGAAGATGAGGGTATAACACATATGCAGGACCTAAAGAATGTACCTTCTAAATTCAAAGATCTACAACCACATGTGTGTGATCTTATAGAAAATGAACCACACAGATGGTATGTTAATGGAAAGTGCCTAAAGAATTATTTTCCCACTATGTGGGAAATGATAAAACAAAACCAGAAGCATATGTAATCTAGGTCTACAATGCTTGGAAATGATTTTCTGTAGGGACCTAGAGATAATGTACAATCAATTCCATGACTATGTTATTGTTCTACTATAAGTTTGTTTTGTAGCTGCTTTGTACATAAATAAAGAAGTAGGCCTATTGGCCACCTTTTTTAATTTCTAGTGTTTTATTTATGTGTTTTTCTTACTTAGTTTTCTAAGCTTTTCTAGTTCCCAAGTAGTCTAATAAAATTTTTGCAATATAACAGTACAATAAGCAACACAAATGGCCTCAAGTCATACAAAATGAACAAAATTAATAGTAAGCAAATATTAGGCCTCTGCGGCCCATTATACAATGACATGGCTATATGATTCAATCATCATCAATAAGGCAACAAATACATCATAACAACAAATGCAAATGTAAGAGGCCTTAGGCCTTTTCATCTCAAGATATAGACATAAAGTAACCTCAATGGTTGTACATTATGAGACCTTTTCACAATACCCATAGCCATTCTCAACAAATTCAAGCAATAGGTCTAGAATACAATTTACAAAGACTATGAAATGATGTTATAAGGCAACTCACTGAGGAATGGAGGAAAACATGTCCTTCAAGGTGCTCAATTGAATAATGCATTGTTGCCTGGTGGAGAAAGATTAGTCATGTTCCATAGCCCAAGACTTTGCCTATGGAATCTGCAGCTATGTATAAAGAGTCTAATGCTTTCATATCAATGTCACCAGGTAATGAAGAATTAAAGACTCTATGGAGAAAGTCATTAGCAGGTGGAAATATTGGGGAGGAATTGTAAATTGATGATAATAGGAGACGGTGAATGTATTATAGAAGAACAGGCTATAGAAACGCCTGTGAATAAGGTACATAATTTTTAATTCATGTAGTACATTTATTTTGGCTTAATTTCACCATTTCACAGTAAAAATTCTTTGTCACAAGTAAATTTCAGGCATAACTGCTAAAATATTCTTTTACTATAGCCAAATAATTTTCTACATTGAACATATGAAATAGCCTTAAATTATCAAAATTCACCAGTACCTATTGATCTAAATTCAGCTATTGAATTTTCAAGCCAATGCACAAAAAGCCTAAATTCTATTAAAATAGCCCAAATAAATCCTAGAGCCTAAATTCAATTGGAATTTTAGGCCAAAATACCTAAGCAATAAAATCTATAGCAATACCCAAATTCCATAGACCATTAAAGTTATAGTACTTAATTTTCTCAACTTTTCCGATTGTTTATTGCAGATTTTAATTCTATTAGCTAACAAATGTGAATTTTTCTTTTTTATGTTTTAGGCTAATAATTTCAAGGCCAAAAATAAATTATTATACATATTTTTTGAATTAATCCCCAGCTAATAAATTAAATTACACTAAACATATTAAATCTTTCCAAAAAAAAAAAATTGGCTCTATCTTCTCCAATGACATTGCAAATTTTAAATTCAAAGTCAAATTTAAGTTGTTTTATCTAAATGGGTTTCAAGAAAATCAAGAAATTTTGACATTAAGTTGCTAAAATTTAATCTATTTCCTAACTAATTTTCATCTAAAATAACAAATTCTAGTAAAGAAATTAAGGAAAAAAAATAATGAACTTCATGGAGATTATGTCACATCCTAATTTTTGAAACATGATGGTCCTAGAATATGGAGAGACATAAGGACACCCACGTTCATAGAACCCACTTATAGTTATACAAATACTGCCTAGGATCGTACCAAACTTTATACAATAACTCATTTTAAAACATTTATATAAAAATCTTTAGTTGCGGAAGACAATAATTAGATACTTCACATACGATCCATAAGAAATTAATATTCATAATCCAGTTAAAGCCTTAATATATATCATCTCAAAATAAACATCAAAAATAATATTCTCAGAGCATCTAACAACAACCCTTCATAGTATAGTATTATTAAAGACTTGGACAAGGAATTTCCTAAGCGAGGTAGGGTGTTTGAGCCATCAACTTGCCTTCTCATATTGTTCACCTGGAATCATACAAGGAAGAAGGGTTGAAATAGACGATCTCAATGAGTAAATAATATAGCTTAAACAATAACATATATTACTTAGAAGGTTTCATAGCTCATAGTTCATAATTTATTTTTCATAGTTCATTGCTTGCGATTTAACAAGGTTTATAGAAATCAACTTATAACTCATAACATATAGAATGAAGGCTGCTGCCTTGTCTGCTCATAACATAATATAGAGTGAAGGCTGTTGCCTTGTCCACACATAACTCATAATATGTAAGGTGAAGGCTGTTACCATATTCATACATAACTCCTAATATGTAAAGTGAAGGCTGCTGTCATGTTCACACATAACTCATGACATGTAAAGTAAAGGCTACTGCCATGTCCACACATAACTCATAACATAATTTATAACATATAAAGGTAACAGTAGCATTGTAGGTGTTTAACTTTCCGAACAAAAGACAAATAACAGTGTAGTTCCAGAAAGGATATAAGTTAAGGCAATAATCACAAAGGCTCTTTATTATAGTTGAGTAATTAAAAATGGTTTTGGACTAAATGTCCTTTGGCAACCCAAGCTTACAAAGAAATCATTAAAATAGAAAGGAACTTGGGTTTTAAGATATCAAAGGTTCACATAATATGATAGCTTGTACTTGTAACTTAAACATAATGTATACTCACACTTGTAGCATGAATATGGTGTTTACTCATACTGGAAGTAGGAATATAGAGTTTACTCACTTTATGATTTCTTTGCTCCTAATTCACGTGGCCCTTTTGAACCTCTAAAGCTCCTCAAGCTCTAATATAATATTTAATTTAATACTTAGTATTTATTTAATCATAATGCTATCCTATCCTATAGCTACCCCATGCACATATAACATTCACATATACTTAGAGTTGCACATATAAGTGCACTTCATCACTTGCATATAACATTTTGACTTAAAAGTCTCATACACTTAGCCTTTATAGGCCCATATGAAAACACATCACAATCATGTCAATACCTTTCTAAGGTCATCATAATATCATTATCTTGATATCAATTCATTTTAACAATCATCTAAGTATACTTAACACATCTATAAATGTCAACTTGACAAATAACCTTTCGAGTGTCATGCTTAACTCTTATGATCCATTCATTCAATCAATCACTTCATCGACTCAAGACCATTTATTCATTATCAAGTCATCATAACATCTAGTTCCATATTTCCTAATCCAATTCACATTCTAATCACAACATAAGGTTAAGATATCTTAAGTATACCAAAGTGCCTTTAAGCTTGTCTAGGGTTATTCTTTCAACTAACATGCAATTTTATCATTTATCATATATACATACATGTCAATAATCATCAAAATACATTGCATAAAAATTATAGACATTAGGATAAAAATCCTATGGTAGGCTGAATCCATCATCAAAGGGAAAACTGAATTTTTCTTACTTTTTGCACTTTCCGTCTAATACAGTAATATGTAAAAACAAGTTTTGAACCAAGATTTTTCATGCAATCAAAACCAAAATCATTTTAGAATACTAATGCATAGGAATCAGCCCTAATTGGTATATCTCATTCATGAAAATTAAATTTTTGGCTTTAGGATGCAAAACCATGAGTTTTCTTGTTTTTTGGTATTTTTCGGTCATTACAGTAATATGTAAACACGTGGTTTAAATCATTATTTTTCATTCAATCACAGAAAATATCAGTTTAGAACATCTTCATGCATGATTCAGTAGCCATAGATAATAATTATGGAAGAAAATTCCATGTTTCAAGGCTTAGGATGAAAATCATGAGTTTTTGCTCTTTCCATTCATTACAGTAATATACAAGCACATGATTTAAATCATTTTTTTTTTCATCCAAACACAAAAAATATCAATTTAGAATCCAATCATATACAAATTGGCAGCCACATGTTGAAATAATAATAGAATTTTCTAACTTCTAAGTTCTAGCACACAAACCTTGAATTCCTTTATTTTCTGAAAAATTTTGGTCATTACAAAAATATGCAAAAATATAATTTAATCCAATATTTTTCATCAAAATACATCAAAAATCAGTTTAGAAATTAATGATACAGAAATTCCCCCCTTTAGTGATGTTTATGCATAAAAATTTCAATTTTAAGTTATAGAATTCACCTTTGGAGAAATCTTGCGGAAAGATTTGTGTTTTCGGTAGAGAATTAAATTTCTCCCTCAAAAACACATCCAAACTGAATTAAATCTATAAAAATCAGTAAACAACAAGTTCAAAATAATTTTCTCATAATATATTTCATAGAAATCAGTTAAGGAATTGAAAGAGAAGAAAAACTTACGATTACGAGTGAGAAATCGCAAAATTGAAAGGAGTTTTCTTAATTTCAGTAGAGAGAATTATTTTGGAAGAATTTTTCTGTGAAAATACTGGAATAACAAAGTGTGGCTGCTGTCTAGACTGATGGGGGCCGAAAATTTGCTTATATATTAGGGTTTTGGGAAAAATTTCCAAGTTTACTCTTAATGAGCTATGTTAGGAGTGTTTTAGTGTAGCAGGCTTTTGGGTATTTGGGTTTTTTAATTAATTTAAAGGTAATTATAAGTAATTAAAATAAAATATTTTTCTTATTATTTTCATTAAAATTCCCCCAAAACATTTATTTAAAATATTTTAAAAATACTCATAAAATTAATTTATACTTAAAAATTGCCTTTTTGCGTGAAAATTCATTTTACGAAAAATAAATTATTTCATGCTAATGCATTTTATTCAAATCATTTATTTTACAATAATAATTTATATTAGGCATATTAAAATTAATTTGACATGCTCCAAACCCATAAATCACGTCATACATAAATTTTCACATAGTCACACAATTTGTCACAATAACCCTAAATTCAAATAATTTGTCACTAAAACTTCTAAGGTAGATGTGGGTTGTTACGGATTAGCAAAAGAAAAAATAAGAAATCAAAACCTATGAAATTCACAAAAAGGAAACTAAAGAAATCCTTATCGTGTGATGATGGAAGAGCCACCAGAGGAGTTGGTAAAGACTAGGGATGGATGACTGGCTAGTGAATAGCTGATGTCACTGGAGATGGGAGCTAGTGTCATCATTAACGATGGTGCAGCAGCTGATGTAGATTAGCGAGGAAAGAAGAAAAGCAAAAAAGAGAAGAGGATAAAAATGGGAGAGAGAAAAAGCTTTTTGATTGGGTATTTTTTTTTATTTTTGTGGTAAATTGGGAGAATTTTGGAGATTTATGGATTTATTTTGGGTGGTTTAAAAAAATTTTCTAATCTTATAATTTGTTAGTAAAATATCAATATCCAAGAAATTAGGAATTAAAGGAGGATTAGGATCTTTGTTATTAGTTCAGTGCAAGAGAAATCAAAAGAAGCTTGGAAAAGTTAACTTTGCCTGTGGAATTGATACATTAGGGAGCATATGGAGATTTTGTTCTTTGGAATTTTTCTCAAGGCTGTGAAGTTTTGGATCTTATTATGGAAGTTAGACACTAGAGGCACAAATAGATTTTTCATCCGTACAATTTGATTTTTAGTCAAACTACATGCAGGGCACATTTTTGTATCATAATATTTTTGGGTCAGGTCCATTAAAGGGCCATTAATGATCAAGTTCAAAGTGAGCAATTAAGGCCTATGAAGATCTACAAACCAAGATAAGAGATGGTTGATGTTCCAGATAGTTGTAGATAATTCCAGGGAAATTCCAGAGAGATTTCATAGTAGTTACTAGAGGTTACCAGCAGTTGAATAATTATGGGGAATTGGAGCAACAATTACTGAATTACAACAATAGTGGAGAGTTTACATTCCTAGGGAGTATTTAAACTAAGATGTAACCTATTATACAAGCCCAATCAATAAGTCACTCAATAGGCCCTGTGCCTTTTTGTTAGCCCCAAGCGAGCAAAACCTACTTTCAATTTTCTTGTTTCCCTAAAATTATTATAATCACTATAATTACTGCAATAAAATCATATTGTTCTATAATTATTACTTTGTCTCCATAATTACTATTGCTTTTTAATAAACTCCTTATTGATTGCTATTGAGAGTTCAGATGTATTGTAGTAAGAAAATTTGAGCATCCATAGTCACTTGATTAAAGTGGTAAGAAAATATGAGTATCCATAGTCGCTTGATTAGAAGTCAGAATAGCACAGTTTACAACCTCGTGCACCTTTATCCATAGGTGGTATGCATGTGCAATTACTAAATAACTCTTATGCCAAATTTTGCAATCAACAAATGTCTATAAATCATGACTTTTAGAATCCTGTAACTTATCCCTTTGTTGCATTAGATTACATGTTCTTGAGTTTATTGTGATTGATTTCTTAAGTTAATTGTATTGTAACCTATGTTAATCCTAACCTATAAATAGGAATACTTGTAGCATTGTTGGTGACACCAAAAGCAATACAAAATTCTTCTGCTTATTATTCTTCTTCTTTATTCTTGTATTTTTATTACTTAACATTTATTTATTTTCGTAATATGTTATTAGTGCAAAACTTTACCAATTTGTTTATTCTAGTACACAAATTCAAAGTAACTATTCTAACTTTTCTTTATGCTTCTATGCATGTTTTGTTCATAGTTTATCTATAGCTATTTTTCTCATATCATATTGTATATATCTAACTAGTTAGACTATTACAGTAGAGGATATAGGTATATATATTATTCGTGGTTTTTGTTTGTAGTGAAATAAGTAAGAAATTTAATTTATTGAATTGGTTTTTATGCTTATTGGTTTTTGACACTATAAGTAACGTGTCATTTTAGTATATTGTACATATTTAATAGGTATTATAAATCTCTGTGCTATTTTTTTGTGAAATTATTAATATGTCATGATAAATATGTTGAATATATATTGGTCTCTGTATGTTGATTAGCAAGTAGAATTTATTTGTGACATTGCATGTATTTTCTATTCTTCTTTAATTTATTATTAATTTTGGATCGTCTTTTGTATTGATAAAATACAACTAATTACTCTGAAATCTTAATGTTATTGGGTAACTAAGGATTTTGGGTTTTACTTTGTCTTCTACATAAATATATATTTTGGCTATCATTCACTATCATGATATTATTATTCATAATTTATTTTTTATTCTTTTAGTTATTTTCTTTTCATTGTTAATATGAATTAAGTTTACCTTTTATCTAATTGTTATGTTTTGTGAATGTATTCTCTATGGAAAATCTCATAAAATTTGAGTTTGTGGCATTACAAGGAACAATTATCTATTATGGATATTAGATACCAAAATTCATTTAGAAGCTATGGGTCTTGGAGATACTATCAAAAAAGTAAATGATGCTTCAATGCACAATAGTATGAATGATTTTTCTTCATCACCATCTCGATCAAGGGCTAAAAACTGAATATTTTACTATTAAAGATCCACTTATTCTATGAAAAAATTTGAAGGAAAGGTATGACCACCAAACAAAGTAATTCTTTTAAAAGCTCATTATGATTGGATGCATTCAAGATTATAAGATTTTAAAACTATGAGCAAATATAATTCACAATATTTAGAATTAGCTTCTAATGAAAATTGTGTGGAGAAAAATAACTGATGATGGAGAAAAATAACTGATGATGATATGCTAGAGAAAACCATCTCTACTTTTCATGCTTCGAATGTGCTCCTATAATAGCAATATCAAGAAAAAGGATTTAAAAAATATTTTAAATTAATTTCATGCCTTCTTGTGGTGGAACAAAAAAATGAGTTGTTGATGAAAAATCACAAGGTATGTCCTCCTGGTTCTATTCTATTCCCTAAAGTGAATGTTGCAACATATAATAACAATGAAAATATAAGAGGACGTAGTCGTGGTCATGGCTGTGGCCATAGTTGTGGTCATGATCGTGGTCGTGGCCGCGACATGGTCATAGTTATGGTCCTGGTCAAAATAATTATCATGGTGGTCATAATAATAATTTTAATTATAAAAATACAAATTACCATTAGAAGTGGCATAATAATGATGTAAAATAAGACAAAGGAAAAAGTGGACTAAGTAAATGTTATTGATGTGGTATGATTAGACATTGGTCACATACTTGCCGTACGTCTAAATATCTTATTTAATTTTATCAAGCATCAATAAAGGAGAAGGGAAAAAAATATAGAGAATAATTGTGTTTTTCAAAATAATGATCTTGTTGATATAACACATTTAGATATGGTTGATTTCTTTGAACCTGTTGGGAAGGAAATTTGATTAAGAAATATCAATACATCATGAAAGTTTATTTTGAGTGCAAAATTTTATTTTATTTTATATGTGGGTTATTCCATTACCTTATTGTAATTTTTTTTAATGTAATGTTTTCCCTTATCAATTAATATTATTTTTAATTTATTTTGTTTTGTTTCAATGAAGAAACAAATGAATACTTCTCCACTTTTGATTGAATCCAAGATAAATGAAAAAGATATATGCATTGTGGATAGTACAACCACACATACTATTCTTAAAAGTGCAAAATATTTTTCTTCTTTAAAAATTGGTGAAGCAATTGTTACTACAATATCTAGTAACACAAAAATAATTGAAGTCTCCAAAAGAACCAATATATTATTACCAAGAGGAGCAAAATTTGTCATGAATATGCATTATTTTCTCCAAAGTCTCATAAAAATTTGTTAAGTTTAAAGATATTCACAGCAATAGATATTATATTGAGACAATAAATGAGAAGAATTAAGAATACCTCCATATTATGAACCTTGTTTCACGTAAAAAATGTGTATTAGAAAAATTTTCTGCTCTTTCCTATGGTTTGTACTATACAAAAATTAGTACAATTGAAGCAAATCTTATGGTAAAATAGAAATTTACATATCCAAATATTTTTATTATTTGGCATGACCAATTAGGTCATCCTGGTTCAATAATGATAAGAAAAATTATTGAAAATTCACATAGGCATCCATTGAAGAACCAAAACATTCTTTAAGATAATGAATTTTTTTGCGTTGCATGTTCTTAAGGAAAATTAATTATAAGACCATCACTAGCTAAACTAGGAATTGAATAACCTGCATTTCTAGAATGTATTCAAGTTGATATATGTGGACCTATTTATCCACCATGTGGATAATTTAGATATTTTATGGCTTTAATAGATGCTTTTACTAGATGATCATATGTGTATTTATTATTATCATGCAATTTGGCATTTGTGAGATTACTTGCTCAAATAATTCGATTACGAGCACAATTTCTAGATAATTCTTCTTAAAAATGTTGGTGAATTTACATCCTAAACTTTTAATGATTATTATATGTCACATGGGATAAAAGTTGAACATCCTGTAGTATATGTTCACACGCAAAATGGTTTAGCGGAATTACTTATTAAATGCCTTTAATTAATAGCAAGACCATTGCTTATGAGGACCAAACTTCCTACTTTAATATTGGGAAATGCTATTATAGCTGTTGCAACATTTATACGTCTTAGGCCAACAAGTTATCATAAGTTTTCCCCATTGCAATTAACTTTTGGTCAAGAGCCAAATATTTCTCATCTAAGAATTTTTGGATGTGCGGTGTATGTTCCTTTTGCTCTACCATAACATATTAAGATGGATCTTCACAAGAGATTAAGAATATATGTTGGATATGAATCTCCCTCAATAATTAAATATCTTGAGCCATTAACGGGAGATGTGTCTACGGTTGCGATTTGCATATTGTCATTTTGGTGAAGCAAAATTTCTAGCATTCGAGGGGGAGAAAATAAAAAGGTAAAAAATACAATAACATGGAATACTTCATCATTGTCTCATTTAGATCCTAGAACAAAATATTATGAACAAGAAGTTCAAAAGATAATCAATTTGCAAAAATTAGCAAATGAACTGCCAGATGCACTTACTGATCCAAAACGAGTAACAAAATCTTATATACCAACAGTCAATATTCTAATTTGTATTTACATCCCAGAAGGACATTTTGTTAATGAATCTCAAGCACACCTAAAGCATGGAAGACCTATTTGTTCTAAAGATAAAAATTCTTGAAAAAAAGTAATAATAAAAATGATTTTATTAAAAAGGTAGATACTAACATAAATAAACTTCTGAAGAAGTACAAATACTTGAAGTTGATAAAAATGAAGAGATCTTGATAAATTATATTAGTTCTGAAAAAAGATGGAATCAAAATGAAATTGTTATGGACTACAATATTGCATATAATGTAGCATTGGATAATATGAATGAAAATATGGATCTTGAACCATAATCTATTTAAGAATTTCGAAATAGAGATGATTGGCCTAAATGAAAAGATGCAGTACAAGCAGAATTGAACTCACTTGAAAAATGTAATGTTTTTGGATCAGTAGTCTAAACACCTAAATGTGTGAAACTAGTAGGATACAAATGGGTATTTGTGTGAAAAAGAAATGAGAAAAATTAAGTCACAAGACACAAAGCAAGGCTTGTTGCACAAAAATTTTTGCAGACTTGGAATTGATTTTGAGGAGACATACTCTCAAGTGGTGGATGAAATAATATTTTGATATCTTATTAGTCTGGCAGTGCATGAAAGAGTTGATATTCACCTAATGGATGTAGTCACAATTTTTCTATACAGCTCATTTGATAATAATATCTATATGAAAATCCCTAAAGGATTTAAAATGTTAGAAAAAAATAATGCAAGTTCTTGAGAAATTTATTTGATTATGTTACAAAGATCTTTGTATGGATTAAAATAATTTGGATGCATGTGGTATAATAGTCTTAATGAATATTTGATAAAAGAAGGTTATAAAAATGACACAATTTGTCAATGTGTTTTTATAAAGAAATGTGGATCTGAGTTCGCTATAATTGCTATTTATGTTGATGATTTGAATATTATTGGAACTCTTGAAGAACTTCCAAAAGTAATAGATAACTTGAAAAAGGAATTTGAGATGCAAGATCTTGGAAAGACAAAGTTCTTTTTTTGTTTGCAAATTGAATATTTAGCAAAAGGAATTTTTATTCATCAGTCGAATTATACATAAATGGTCCTTAAACAATTTTTTATGGATAAAGTCCATTCATTGAGTAGCCCAATTGTCGTTCCATCACTTGATGTGAATAAGGACCTTTTCAGCCTTGAGAAGATAATGAAGAAATTCTTGGTCTTGAAGTACCATATCTTTGTGCAAAGGATGCACTAATGCATCTTACTAATAATACAAGGCCTAATATTGCCTTTTCTATTAATTTTTTAGCAAGATATAGTTCTTCGCCAACCTGAAGACATTGGAATGGTATTAAACATATATTGCAATATTTTTAAGGAACTGTTGATTTGGGTTTATTATATATAAATAAATCTAGACCTCAATTGGTTGGTTATGCAAATGCAGGGTATTTATCTAACATACACAAAGCACGATCTTAAATGGGAAATTTATTCACATATGGCAATACAACTATATCTTGGCATTCTATAAAGTAAACAATAGTTGCTACTTCCTCAAATCATGCTGAGATAATAACAATTCATGAACCAAGGTGAGAATGTGTTTGGCTAAGATTAATAACCCAACATATAAGAGAAAAGTGTGGTCGATCTTTGCATAAAGAAATACCAATAACAATATATTAAGATAACGCAGCTTGTATTGCTCAATTGAAAGAATGATATATTAAAAGAGACAAAATATAACATATTTCACTAATTTTTTTTTTACTCATGATCTTTAAAAGAATGGTAAGATTAATATTCAATAAATTTGTTCAAGTGATAATCTAGCAAATTTATTCACTAAGGCATTACCTACTACCATATTTAAGAAATTGGTTCATGGTATTGGATTGCACCGTGTTAAATATCTTCAATGATATTGCAAATAGGGGGAGTTTAGCACTGTAATCTTTTATCCTTCACCAAAGGTTTTGTCCCATAGAGTTTTCTTGTTAAGGTTTTTTAATAAGGTAGTTTACTATTTGCATGCAAGAATATTATACTCTTTTTCTTTCACTAGCTTTTTTAAAATTGGATTTTTACTAGTAAGGTTTTAATAAGGCATATTCTTTGCAAAGATAGACATCCAAGGGAGTGTGTTATAAATAAATTAGAATGGATGTCTATAACTCATGACTTTTAGAATCTTATAACTAATCCCATTATTGCATTAGGTTACATGTTCTTGAGTATATTGTAATTGATTTCTTAAGTTAACTATATTGTAACCTCTGTTAATCCTGCCCTATAAATAGGAACACTCATAAATTGTTGGTGATACCAAAAGCAATACACAATTCTTCTTCTTCTTCTTCTTTCTTCTTCATTTTTGTGTTCTTATTACTTTACATTTGTTTATTTTCATAATAACAAAAACTTTATTTTCAAGCTTTTTCTCACCTTCTGCAAATTTTCTTTCTAAATGAATTTTTATATGGTCACTGTATTTATAATTCATAATGAATGATAACTATTACTAAAATATTATAAGAATTGCTATATTTTTGTTTAGAAGAAAAGGAAACCATTAATATAACCATATTTTTGAAATAATTAGATATAAATTTTCAATTATTCATTTTTATTTTTTGATTTATATAGCATAATAAAATACAAATAATTAAAATATCAGATTTGAATGTCCTTATCAATTACAACTATTAATATTTACATAATTAAATTACATGGTTCTAAAAATTAAATTCTTATTTGAAAACTAAAATTTTATATGAAATACTTGCACATAAATTTTCCTAAAAGCATTCAAATAAAAAATTATAAGAAAATATAGTTGATGACTTAAATTTTAAGATCAAACTATATATTTTCTTTTTTTAAATTGCTAAACTGAAAAAAGACAAAGTGTGCATAATAATATAGGGTTAGATTCTTGAATTCATGGAAATTATGCATAATAATATAAGGCTTACATTATTGAATTTATGGCTGCTAGCCTGTAGAAGTCATTAGTGTGTCCTTTGGCTTTGGTCATATATTGACTATGTGCATAATGCCTCACAATTGTAAGCTGGCTTCCTAAAGAAGTAAGTAAGAGCACTGATTTACCCAGGCGAAAAGACTTAATGAGATTTTAGGCAAAGCATACCTCATCGAGAAGAGATGGGCTTTCTATAGAAGAAAGTAAGAGCCCTAGCAAATCCAAACAGAAAGGCCTAGTAAACTCTAGGCAAGGAAATAAAACTTCTTATAAGAGGAAATGAAGTTATCCTACTTCACCCAAACACAGAAACGCCTAGGCTAAAGCCTAAAAGACGAGAAAGTGTAGATGAAGTCTAGTTGATGCAAATAGCTAAGAAAATCAGACAAGTAAAAGCTTTCATACAGTATTGCATAAGGAAACTATTTTCCTCCTTATTAGGGGGTTGGGGGGGGGGGGGGGAGTGCAAGAACCTATAAAATTAGCCAAATAGATCACTAAGTGCAGAGCTAAAAAATCCTGAAAAAGCCAAACTAATGGCCAAAAGCAAATCCAAGTACAAAGGCAAGGGCTTACAAACATAAACAAGCAAAGATAATAAAAAATAGAGGTGGACTATCAAGAGAACAATGATTGAGAGATAATTTGCAATTTTATTTCACGTGTAACAAAATAACAAAAATGTGAATTCATTTACATGTATACAAAAATAAAGATACAAGAAAAAAGAAACAAAAAATATATATAAAAAAGCTATTTAGGTAGGAAGTTTGTCGCTGAAGGGACTACAGCTATCGAAGCATCTTGATTAGTAGGAGGATCAATTAGAGGGTTCACAGAAGGATTAACCAAAGAAATAGCAGAAAGAGGCTCAATCATTTGAGCTTCACCACTGTCAACTTTGCCAGATTCCTCTAAGTTCGAGAAAGTAGAAGTCGGCAGAGTCAACTCCTTATCCCAAGCATGAAAATCTTCAAGTGTAGGCACATCTTCATCTACTTGGTTAACATCCTCCTCGAATCTCAAAATGTCAGGGACAGAAAGGCTCCTCCCCAGCTTCCATCTCAGGAACTTTTTCCAAGACATATGAAAAAGAGGTTGCTGCATCTTAGAAGGCATTATTATAGTATTGAGCAATAGACTTATAAATATGGTAAATGATGATCTTGTTAAAACTCTCTAAGTCTTGGAAATCTTAGATAGTATTCTTCCTAGCCTCTTCAGCTTATCTTTACCGTTCTTTTGAGGCTTTTTTGTAAGCCTACTTAAATACCTAGAGCTCATACTAAACCTTATCAATTTCTTTGCGAATAATAGGAAACTCCTTTGCTTGTTTAGCAAGATGCTCACTATCCTTCCTTAACTCTTCTAAATTTCTAGTTGTGAGGCCTCGCTTAAGCACCGGTCTGATCCACTAAAGGGAATTGAAATGCTCATTTGGGAAAGAACTCACGAGGAAGCCCTCGGGCTTATTTTTGATAGATTTGAAAATTGTTTCTTAGAGTTGCCACCTTAATTTATTTTTATTTGGGAAAATATAAGAAAAAAACCATTTGACTCCAATTATTACCCAAAGGAAAAAGATCACTAGCCTCGAAACCAAAGAGGATTCGGGGACTAGGTTTTTGGTTTATTTTAACAAAATAAGTTTGGCCAAGTAATATAAAAATAACTTAAAATATATTTCATGAACAATTTAAAATGCATGAACAGTTTATAATATGCATGATCATTCAATTAACAATAAAGTAAATACACAAGTAAAGGTTCGAAATAAGAGAGAGTTAATATTGCAATAAAAATCCCAAACATAGGGGATACCTCCTCTAGCCCTTATAGGTTCTAGGGAAGTCATACATTCCCTAAACTAATCCTAACAATAAAGCAAAGAAACAAACACAAAAGTAAGTAAAGAAGGTGATAGGGGGATAGTTGATTAACTTTAATTGGATTCGATGCCTGAACCAAGCATGCCTACATATCCTTTTAAATGGGAATCAGAATCCACACAGTTCTCCCTTTTTGCGAAGGGGTTAATTTAGCCTAGCCACTTTATCATGTTTTGATTGATTGATTAAAAGAGGGTTAAGTTAATTAATTAATTTAATTGATTACTGAGTTGATTAGCTAGCAACCTAGATGAATCAATTTAATTAACTAAATAAAAGAGGTAAGGAAATTTAGACAATAGAAAATTAAAGGAAAAGGGAACTTACCTCCGATAGCGGGCGGTAGCTAACCTTGGCGGGCAGTAGTTAGCCTTGGACGGCAGGCAGCGGATAGCCTCGAACAGCAGGCGGTGGTGAACACGAGCCTTGGGTGAGAGACTTGCCACAAATAGGCGGGCAGAAAGCCTTAAACTAGTTGGGTAGGAATCAAAGAGAAACCCTGCAACTCACTTTGCAAAGTAAGGAGCAAATGCAAAGCATTTTGCTTGAAGTTATTGCTTTTCAAGCTCTAGAAGTTGGTCTTTTGAAGTGTGGGGAGGCCCTCTATATATAGGAGGAGGTTTGAAGCATAGAAAACACAAATTTCCAATGTGGGACTGCAAAAAATTAGATTTTTGCTAGAGTTGCCGCAGAGGGCTTTGCGACACTTTAGAGCTCTTTGCAGTAGTGCCGCACATCCCTTTGCAGTTTGTAGAGGGCTTTGCGGCAGTGTCGTAGATCTCTGTGGCAACGGGTCTCGCTTTCGCCCGTTTCGTCCATTTTTGCCTGTTTTTGCTTGTTCCTCGTCTTTTTTTCACAATTCCAGTTGCATTGTATTCATTATTCAGTCTCGGATGATTTGAAAGGGTTCAAATGCCAAAAAGAAATATTTTGATTTTCCCATTTTAAGAGTTTTTGACTTTTGAAAGTTTGTTTACTAAGCCTAAGTGCTTTTAAGGTTCAAACACATATTGGAATGTGCAAAATTAAGGGTTCACAGCTGCCCCCTCATCAGAATTATCTTTGTTTGAAAGGTGATTCTAATGACAGTGAACTTGAGGATGGAAGATGGTAAAAGGAACCAAATTATTATCTAGGACAGAGTTTAGACATTTGGGTGAGAGGTGTGGTTGAATTTAGGGAAGATGCCACCAATATATTTGGGAGATCTAGCAGTTAGTAGCATTTGGTACTTCTCTTATCTGGTAGGAATGGTGGCGACCCTGTCTAGTAGGAATAAACGAAGTGGTGGTGATGACGACCCTGTCTAGTAGGAATCAACAAAATGGTGGTGATGATGACCTTGTCTGGTAGGAATCAATGAAGTGATAATCCTGTATGGTAGGAATGATGATGATAATCCTATCTGGAAGGAAATGAAAAGTGATGATCATGTCTAGTAGGAAATGAAAAATGATGATCCTGTCTGGTAGGATCAAGAAAAGATGACCATCCTATCTGGTAGGAATGGTAAAGATAATTGTTCTATTTGGTAGGAATAGTAGTGGTCCTTTCTAGTAGGAATGAAAGTGACCATCCTGTCTAGTAGGATCAAGAAGAGATGACCATCATGTCTGGTAAGAATGGTAAAAATAACTGTCCTGTCTGATGGAAACAATAGTGGTCCTTTTTGGTAGGAGTGAAAAGTCACAACCTGTCTGGTAGGATCAAGAAGAGATGACCATCCTGTCTGGTAGGAATAATAAAGATAACTGTCTTGTCTGATAGAAACAATAGTGGTCCTTTCTAATAGGAATGAAAGTGATGATCCTGTTCGGTAGGATCAAGAAGAGATGACCATCCTATCTAGTAGAAATGGTAAAGATAACTGTCCTATCTGGTAGAAACAGTAGTGGTCCTTTCTGGTAGGAATGAAAAGTGATGATCTTGTCTGGTAGGATCAAGAAGAGATGACCATCCTGTCTGGTAGGAATGGTAAAGATAACTCTCCTGTCTTATAGGAACAATAAAAGTAGTGATCTTGAGTTCGATTTTTGAAAAGAGATTGATTTAGATTGACTCGGTTGGTGATCTGTCTTTCTTTGAGAGTTTAATGATCTGCCTTGATTCATGATCCTGTTCAATTGCAAAAATGTTAGATAATTATGCAATGATATGATTCCTTGAACCTATGAAGGGTCAGTTCTGGTATAAAAGTGTTGAAAGATGCCCCTATTTCAAAAAAGTGAACATTTGGTTTTTTGGTTGATTGGCTAGCTTAGAGGTGAAATAGGCATGCTAGGTATGAGATTGGTTAGTTAATGACTATTAGTTTGATATAAGAAGAAGCAAAGTATGGTCTTAGAAAAGATCAAGTTGCTTAGTTTAGATAGGTTTGACTTTGGTTTGAGGCTGAATTAGAGGACTGGATTAGGAAGGTTAGGTTTTTGGAAATGATTAGATTGGAAGGTTTGGGGAAGGTCAACTTGTGGGGCTTGTCCTTGGAGAAGTTCATGTGGAAGGCTTAGTTAGGTCTGAGACTTTGGCTTGGTCAGGTTGCAACCTTTGGGGAGTTTATTTGGAAGACTTGGTCAAGTTCTGCCTTTTACTTGGTTAGGTCTGGCTTAGATGCAAGGTCGGGCTAGGAAATTAGTTAGGGAAGGTTTGGTCAAATTTGGCTTTGAAAGAGATTATGGTCTTTTGTGAATGGTGAAAGCTAGGCTTAGGCTTCTTGGTTTGGGTTTCATGGTGAAAGCTAGGCTTGGGCTTCATAGTTAAGGCTTTTGGGGAGTGGTTTTTATGGTGAAGGCTTTTGGGCTTGGGCTTCATGGTGAAGGCTTTTTGATTTAGGCTTCATGGTGAAAGCTAGGCTTTGGCTCTTTTACAAAGGTGTTTTGGACCTCTTTGGAAGATGGTTGCTTTTATCCCAAGTATGGTGTTCCAGGCTTTGGTCATAAGGATACCGTAGGCTCATGGATAAGGATTTGCCCTTTGTCATAGTTGCATATGATATTCTTGCCCATCATACAGTTGGCAGGCTTTAACTCAGTTGTAATTTGCCAAAGAGGTTTGGTCTTTTTAAGAATGATGAAATTTTACTAATGAGACATGGAATGACTTGAGTGGTTCATGCCCTTCTTAAGCTTTGTAAGACATGATTTGATTTTGGTCATACTAGAGAAAGCTGGCTTTAAGGATGATGAGTCTTAAAAGACTTAGGATCTTTGGTTTTGCCCATAGGCTTAGCCCTTAAAAGATGATGAGATTTTGCCAAGGAAATGGTGGTACGAGGCTTGAACTTGAAAAGATGGAATGGTATATTTTGAAGTTGGGGAATGGTTCAAAGGCAGCTTGGAAATTTTGAAAAGGATCATGGAAGTTGTATGATTTTGCTATCTGTAGCATGATTCATGAAAAAGAACAAGCCAAGCTAACCTTATTGTTTTGAGATTGAAGAGACATTTAGAGTGCCACTTTAAATGTAGATAACAGACTAATTGAAAGGAAGTGCCCTAAGGAGCGGCAGAAATACTGATGAAAAGACAACTTGGGGATTTTACTCCCAATAAGAGATAGGAACATGATAGAATAGCAATGTGAGAGATTATGCTTAAGCTCTTTGAGCTAAGCGATAAGATAGATTAATAACAGATGATTATAACCTAGAAAGACATGCCCCCACTGTGAGATAAGGGCTTAGAAGACAATATCACTTTAGAGAATGAGCCTCTAGTGAGGAAAGATGACTTTGAAGACATGAGACGAGACAGATTGATTGAACCTGATTTCACAAACTTTGAATGATATGAAGGAAGATAACTAGGATGAGCTTTCTCTTTCTTTCTTTATTTCTTTCTTTTTTTTTAGCTATAAATTTTACTTAAGTCACCTTTTTAGGTTTTCAACTTAGCAAACTTAGATTAATAAAGTTTGTGAGAAAATATTCCACCATGATTTACTACTTTCCTTCACTTTGAGGGGCTTTAATCTTTGAATTTTGGACTTAATGAATCTTGATGCCCCCTTATTGAGGTGTATAGTTTCATTTTGTGCTTTAATTATTTGATGAGAGGTCCTTTTCTGGATCTTCTTTGGTTAGGAGCTGGCAAAGCAATTGTTGATGGCACCTCAATTGTGGTGGACTTGTTCATCTCTCTCTCTCTGTCTCTCTCTCTCTCTCTCTTTTTGAAGCTCATCCATGTTTAAAACAAGAACAGACAAGTGCACAAATAAATGTGGATGTTTTATTGCAATGGAAAATTTTATTATACGATAACAAAAAGGAATTGACATTATTGATGAAAAATAAGTGAAAAGGAAAATAAAATGATAGACACAGACTTGAATTTAGACTCAAATTTTGAGATTTAGACTTAGACTTAGACTTAGGCTTGGAATTCAATCTCAGATAGGTCAAATTAGCTGAACTTGAACTCTTCCATGTCATGCCACTTAGGGCTAAGGTAAGGTGGGGTTGAATTAGGTTCGGGTTCTTCATCACTATCTAGGTTGGTGGTGATGAATTCAGGTTGAAATGATGCATTTTGGATGCAATCTTCAACCTTTGATGTGGTTGCAATCAAAGCCTTGAAAGTGGGTAGATATTGGGTTAACAAGTGGGCTCAGTAGGTTGGAAGTAGATTCTTGACAAGGATGTCCACTTGTTCTTGCTCTGTTGGTCTATTTACCATTTGGGTAGCTTTAGCCTTCCACTTTGTAAGGAACATGGAGAAGGACTTCCTTGGAAGCTGCTTGGTAGTTTCCAAGTCATGCCTAGTGACATCCACTTCACTGTTATAATTATATTGTTTAACAAAGGCATAGCAGATATCACCCCATGTCCTTTTCTTGCTATTATCTAGTGAAATGAACCATTTCCTAGTAACACTAGTTAGTGATTGTTGGAATAGTTAAGTAAGGAGTTCATTGCTAACTCTTAAAGGTTTCATTGCCCCCACATATATCTTCAGATGGGTCTTAGGGCAAGTGGTTCCATCAATTTTCTCCAGTTTAGGCATTTTGAATTTAGGAGAGAGCTTGGCATCAGGAAATAAGGTTAAACTATCCACATCAATTAGATCATCCCAGTCCTTTAGGGATTTGATGGTTCTTTCCATGGCTTCAAGTTTCTCCATGAGCAATCTAGTGTTTGGATAAGAGAAAACTTCCTCACCTTGGTTTAAATATGGGTTGGTTTGGCTCAAATTTGGGCTAGGATTGGTCGAGTTCAAGATAAGGTTTGGGTTAGGATGGCAAAGGGTGGCTTGGTTAATCATAGCTCAAACTTCCTTAATGATGAATTTCCTTTGTTCCTTGAATTGGGCTTGTTGAGCAGTTAGGATAGCTAGGAAATGCTCTTCTTACTTCTTAAGGACTTTGGTCACAAGTGGAGTCAAGGAAGCCATATCAAGTGGGTGGGCCATTAGTGCCTTCAAACCAAAGCAACAAGGTAAGTGATGGGTACAAAACAGAAGAGGTGATAAAGGTATAGGCATGCAAATCCTAAAAGAAAAGGCTTCCTTATAGTGTCATGGGCCAATCATTTGTTGGACTTAAGGCATGATGGGGCAAATGTTTTGGGCTTAGGGTAGTCTACTGAATCAAGGGTATTGGGTTTAAAGTAGTGTGTTGGGCCAAAGTTATTGGGCTTAAGGGTAATGGAGTGGTTTTGAAAGGTGATGGGTCATGGGTGTTGGGCTTTAGGATATTGTGTTAGGTCAAAGGTATTAAGCTTAGGGTAGTGTGTTGGGCCAAAGGTATTAGGCTTAGGGTATTATATTAATGATTTAGGGTATAAGCTATAGGCATCTGTCAATCTGGGGGTAATGGATTGGTTTTGAAGGTAATGGGCCAAGGATGTTGGGTGATGGTGTCTTGTGGCTAAGTTGGCAAGGCATGGGTAAGAGGAGGGTAGAGATGTTTTTAGGTTACAGTTTAGGGCGAAGACATTTTAGATAAGGTTAAGGTAACAGTGTTTAAGGTTAGAGGTGTTTAAGGTCAAGGCTAAGGAAATAAGGTTTTAGGTTTAGGGCTAGGGTATTGGTGTTTAGGTTAAAGGCTAAGGTAAAGGGATAAGGTTTAGGGTTAGGGTATTGGTGTTTAGGTTAAACGCTAAGGTAAAGGGGTAACGTTTAAGGTTAGGGTATTGGTGTTTAGGTTAAAGCCTAAATAAGGTTTAGGGTTAGGTTATTGGTGTTTGGGTTAAAGGCTAAGGTAAAGAGGTACGGTTTAGGGTGATGGCTTAAGGTTTGTGGGGGAAATGGTGAATGGGATAAAGATGAGAGTGTTTATGGGGAAGGTATTTGAAAGGAGATAAGAATGTTCGATCCTTCTTCATTTCACATTTTGACCTAGACTTAAGATGAATGCATGTTTGGTTATACAGTATGAATACATGATATGCATAAGGAAAACATTTCATGAGAATGAAAAGATGCAAGGTTATAAATATGGTACATACAACCTAAGGCTAGGATCTAATTTCATTACATGAAAAGGTAAAGGTGGCTAGATTTGGGTACCTGTCACACTAGAGTAGCGATATACCTAACCATATATGAGTCAAGCAGCCTCGCGTGAGTCCAACAATACGTGTATACTCGTTACACCTTTGAAAGGATCAAAAGATTTGTCTCAGAGTGGATGATTTCACTATCGGCGAATATACCTAAGGGGGGTTACCCTCTCGATGCTACTCATTGTCCATTATTTTCCTAGAACTAGGTTGGATGGCAAAGAGCCTATTCAAGTGATGCATGCAAAGTCACGATCATATTAAAAGGCTAAACTCTCTTTAAACCAATTAGTAGTCCACTTATTTTTTCCTTTTATTAAAAGAAAGTTAGTCCTTAGTGGAGTCGCCAGCTGTGAGGCCTTGCCTGAGCACCGGTCCGATCTACTAAAGGGAATCAAAATGCTCATTTGGGAAAGAACTCATGAGGAAGCCCTCGGGCTTATCTTTGATAGATTTGAAAATTGTTTCTTAGAGTCACCACCTTAATTTATTTTTATTTGGAAAAATATAAGGAAAAAACCCATTGAACTCTAATTATTACCCAAAGGAAAAAGATCACTAGCCTTGAAACTAAAGAGGACTTGGTGTAAGGCCTCGCTCGAGCACTGGTCCGATCCGCTGAGGGATTGAAATGCTCTTCGGGAGAAACTCCACGATTGGAACTCGCTGTGAGTTCGGAAAATTGATTTTTGTAATTTAACAGTTGAAAAGTGAGTCGCCACTTTAATTTATTTATTTTAATTGGGAAAATTAAAGAAAACCCAACATGATTGACTCCAAAATTTGATTTATCCCAATGAAAAAGTGCACCAATCCACGAGTGACCAAGGAGGGCTCGGGGATCAGGTTTTGGTAATTACACAATTAAGAAAATATTATTTTCTTTAGTTTAGCTAAAAATGCAAAATAACTCTTGAAAATGAATTTTTGTGTATGCATGAACAGGAATTTAGTGATGAATGAACAAATATATATATATATATGATGTGATGGAATGACAATAATAAATAAATAGGCAAGATATATCCTACTTAATTATTAAAATATCAAAACAAGTGAAATAAAGGGGATCTTTCCTCTAGCCCTTATTAAATATTGATAAAAAGATTTTTGGAGTTGATGCCCTTCAGATTGGCAGCCTGCGTATCTTATTAAATAGGAATCAAACCCACGCAGTTCTCCCTTCTTGCGAAGGAGGGGTTTTAAAAATGTGTTGGTCTGCTTATTAACTTAATTCTGATTCTCAAATTAATAAGTTTTTAGATCTTTTCAGTTTTAGACCTAAAGAGAATTCTAGATCTGAATTTAGAATTTTAAAGATAGAAAAGGGATTATACCTTTGCTTTTCTTGGCTTTCGAATGAATGGAATGAGTTTTGCTCCAGATCTCAACTCCACCTTCAATTCAAAGGAAACTTGGAATCTAGATCTAGAAGCCACAAGTGTGTTGGAAAGCTTTGGAGTGTATTGGAAAGTGTCAGATGACCTTAAAAATGTATTGGAATGCCTTGGAAGTCGTGCCAAATGAGGCTGGAGAAAGCTCCTATTTATAGAGCTGCCAGAGGAGGAGCTAGCGGTATGGACGGCGGTATCGTCGGCACGACCGGCGCGCCGGCAGTCTGGGCGGCACCCCAGACATGCCGCCAGACCACCGGCATCCCATTGGTGCCGCGCATGGCGGTACAGCAGGAACGCCGGTGGCACAAAATGGGTGCCACCTTCTGGACAGCACGGCAAACGTGCCTCATAGACTACAGCGCGCCACTTCATGCAGTTTGACCTGTTTTCGTCCGTTTTAGGCCCATTTCAGTTTCGATTTGAGCTTGGTTTGATCCTATGGGTTCGTGACTGAAAGATGGTCTACTAGAGGTGAAAGATTTAGGAAATTTATTTTTTCGACGGGGCACTGCCTGCCCCCTTGACCTCTGCCCACTAACCGGCTAGCAGGACCGCGGTATGCGTAGCGCCCTATTCTCAGTAAGTGTCAAGCTACAGCCGAATCTGGAGGTGCAAATTTGAGGGTTCACAGCTGCCCCCTCATCAGAATTAGCTTTAAGGAAAAGGCGATTCTGATGACAGTGAACCCTATGAAGGGATGCCATATCAGACTTTGGGCTTGTGCTCTTGCAACATCAGATTTTTAGCTTATATATTCTTCTACCATATCAGATTTTAGGCTATACCATGTCAGATTCTGGGTTATACCATGTCAGACTCTGGGCTTGTGATATCTGCTTATGCTTATCATGCATGAGGACATTCATGTTTTATGCAAACTGAACCTTATGAAGGATAAACATAGTCTAAAGATATGAACCTATTGGGAGAGGGCCCATAGGATAAACGAGGTTTTGTTAATGGCTATTGGTTTGACCTTGGCGTCAGATGTGAGAATGGTGATCTTCAATTGTTTGGAGATAAAAATGCTCTGGTGAATTTTAATCAAGGCTATCTGTTCTGCCTAGACTTTGAAAGATTTGGAGATTTGGTCCACCTAGGGAATTCAAATTGGTTTAGCAAGGCCATTTGTTTGGCCCTACTATTGGGGAGATTATGATCAAAGTTATCTATTTGACTTTGATGTTTGGAAAGATTGGGATCAAAGCTATCTGTTTGGCTTTGGTGGTTGGGAGGATTGGGATCAAAGCTATCTGTTCGGCTTTGGTGTTAGGAGGAATAGGATCAAAGCTATCTATTTAGCCTTGATGTTTGGAAAAGTTAGGATCAAAGCTATCTATTCGGCTTTGGTGTTAGAAGGATTGGGATAAAGCTATCTGTTCGGCTTTGGTGTTAGTTTTATAGAAGGTTATGTCTCTGAAAGACAAGGGGTGTGGGAATGTCAACATGGGTGGCTCGACCCGATTTGCCCATTTGAAAGTTACGGTTAAGGATTAGTCCTTATAGGGAAAGGTCTTGGCTAAGGAGGGTAGTCTGGTGAAGGAATATCCAGGCATGCAAGGAATATGCAGGCATGCGCCTACTATTTTGGAGGAGGCCATGCTCATTAGTCAAAACATATCAGACAGGATGACGCCTTTGTCTTCAAAAAGAAGAAAATGGGGGAAGCCCTAAAGGGAGAGCCCAAAATAAAGAAGCAGGACAAAGGATCCAAAAACAATTCAACAGGACGAAAAAGTAGTAAAGGCCGAGCATCTTATATCATAGATATGTCAAAAATGACTCATTTGAATGCAAGCCTAACTGAAGTGTTTGCATCATTTAAAGACAAAGATATGTAGGTTCACCCTCAATCCTTATTAAAACCAATAGACTAAAGGAGTAAAAGTAAGTTTTGTTTGTTCCACAATACTCATAAGCATAACACTAATGACTGCTAGCAGTTAACGGAAGAAATAGAAAGATTAATTAAGTAAGGGTATCTGAGGAACTTTGTGAAAAATAATGTTCACAACTGAGCAAGGGCAAACATAAATAAAGGGAAACAAATAGTAAATGATGGCTTAGTAGGGGTAATCAATTTTCAAACTAGGGGCATGATGAACTAACAAGCTACAATCAAATCAAGACCTCCCAAAGAAAGAAAGAAGCTCCTAAGTTTGTTTTCTGCAATGAAGGTAGATAACTAGCTTATAGAGAGGATGGAAGCAGTCTACAATACCCCCACTCAGACCCTTTGGCCATACAGGCTATGATTTCAAATTTTCTGGTGAGAAGGATCTTAGTTGATGATGGCAATTTGGTTAATCTCCTCATCACGAATGCATATGCTAAAATGGGATTAAGAGAAAATGAGCTATAAGATGTGGGAACACGAATTAGCATATTGGATGCAATAAAGTGTCATTAGTAGGAATAGCTAGATTACCCATTACCTTGGGTATATGATGTGCTAAAACGCACACTAACAAACTACAAGTGCACAGGTTGTTATCAAGTAATAAAGAAGTGAGTATATGAGTATCGTCTCCATGATGATAGTGTATAAGTACTAGCACAAACTTCGATTATTATCTAGTTGATCAGGATGTAGATTGATTGAAATAAGCTAAATTAATTAAGCTAATAAAAGAAAGCAAGTAAATGATATTAATGGATATAATCTAGGCAAAGCTAATCTAGATATAAATACCCCTAGTTTCTCATGTACATCAAACAATGGATTGAATTAGACTCTCACTAAATTAGATAAAAACCTTTCTCAAGTGATTAAATCCCTAACTTCCTAAGTATTATAGGGGAATCTCTTCTCAACCTATAATCAAATAGGAGCAGCATTAAGTTCAAGAGATTAACATCCAAAGAAGTCTTATAGGTCTATCTCTAGCACCCCAATTAATTCTCTATTCCCATGAGTGATCTATCTATATCAGGGTATCTCTACTCGTCCAATATAGAAACAATATCCAATCAACAAGCTAGCAATTGCTAATTAGAATAATAAGATTTATCATGAAAATAAAACAATAAAAGATGAATTGATTAAAGTTTATATCCTTCAATCTATATAAATCAAAACTAGGATTCATTACAAATATAATTAGTTCATATTAAAATTGAAGAACAAAGATGCAGAAAATAAAAGAGGAAGAAATCTTAAACAATCTTGAAGATGTTGTTTGAAATCTTCTCTTCAATCTTCCACATCCATTTAGATCTTGGTCTTTGATTTGATTAAATCATAAATATCTCTAGTCTTCAAGCCTTTCCTATAACTCTGGGCTTGGCCAACCCTCTTAAATCTCTATTTTTGCTCTGTGTTGGCTTCCTCTTAAAATGTTGTCTGATTTGATTTATATTGCTGGATTTTAACCTCCCACCACTGGAGCCACCACTGGGGTTCTAGTGGTGGCTACGACGCCAAGGGCCCACGGGTGAAACCTTAGTGGTGGCTCCACCCGTGGGAGGCTACTGGATGTTTTTTTTTCTAATTTGCTCTTATCACATGGGTGGAATCCCAAGTGGGATTTCAGTGGTGTCTATCCCATGGGTGAAATCTCAGTGGTTTCTCCACCCTTGTCTGCCCATCTTCTTCTAAAAGTTAGCAATTTGGCTTGGACCTTTCACCATTCTGAGTCACATTTAGTTCATAGCATCATTTGGCACTGGATTAACTAAAAGAACTCTAGAAAAGCACTAAACAAACAAATCAAACTCAATTTAAGGATAAAATATTATTAAAAACAAGGGTAAAGTGTAGTTGATTAAGTGTTTATCAGTACACCCCTAGAAAATGTCACTACCATGGCCAATTTTATGGTCATATAGGTTGTAGTTGCAAATTTTCTAATTGGAAGGCCTCTACTATATGATTTAGATGCAAAGATCAACATCAGGCATTTAAGAATGACAGTACTTAAACCTGAAGGAGGAGAAGTCCATATCTATAGGGTATAAGTGAGAGGGGAACCTAAAAAGTAAAAACAAAAGAAATTAACATTCCTTCAAATAGAAGAAGTAGCATTGGTTGACACAACAATCGAGATTCCTAAGTAGTGAACTGAGCCTATGGAGAAATTAGAGAAATTACATATAGGAGGAAAGGATTCAGAGAAATATCTACTGGTAAATGCTTCTCTCAAAAAAGAACAAAAAGGCCAAGCATACTAATTCTTGATATCAAATTCATATAGCTTTATATGGTCCTTAGCTGATGTGAAGGGCATCAGTCCTGATATCATGGCACATGAACTCAATATGGACCATACATTTAACCAATCAAATAGAAAAAAAGGTGCTTTTGGCTAAAAATACAAGCAACTATAGACAGCAAGGTGGACATATTAATGCAAGCTAGGTTTATAAGGGAGGTGCAACACCTAGATTGGCTTGCCAATATAGTGTTAATGAAAAAATCCAATAGATCATACAGGATGTGTGTGGATATCACCAACCTAAACAAAGTTTGCCTAAAAGATTCTTTTCCATTGTCTATGATTGATAAATTGGTGGATTCAACTATAGAATACAAGTATCTATCCTTATGGACATGAAGTAGGGATACCACTAAATTCGTATGCACCCTGATGATGAGGAGAAGACCTCGTTCATAACCGAGAGAGGAATCTACTGCTATACCTCTATGCCTTTCAGGTTGAAAAATGCTAGAGCAACATGCTAAAGATTAGTCAATAACATGTTCAAGGAGCAGTTTGGCCAAAACTTAGAGGTGTATATAGATGACATGATCGTTAAGAGCAAAAGCTTTAAAGACCACTTGAAGGATCTAGCTAAGGTGATGGGAGTGATGAATGGATATAGAATGAAGTTGAATACTAAAAAGTGTGCCTTTTTTTTTTATTTAAGGAGGCAAATTCTTAAGGTGTATAGTGTGTGAAAAAGGGATTGAGCCAAACCCAAGCAATGTAAAAGCGATCTTAGACATGATTACACCTTGCAATATCAAAGAAATTCAGAAACTCACTGGTAAGGTTGTTGCTCTAAATAGGTTTTTGTCAAGATTTGCTGAAAAATGTCTCCCTTTTTTCAAAACATTGAGAAAGACAACCACTTTTAAATGGGTTGAAGGCTATTTGCAAGCCTTTAACAAACTAAAAGCATATCTCAATTTAGAGCAAGTCCTAAGTTGCCTATTGCCTAGAGAGAAAGTATTCATTTACCTATCAGAAAGAAAGGAAACACATAAAGACCTATCTACTATTTTGGCGAGCTATTGGGTGGTGTCGAGTTGAACTATCTTCCCATTAAAAAAAAAACTTATGTCTTAGTGTTATCTGCGAGAAAGTTCAAAGTGTACCTATAAGCTCACCAAGGTGTGGTGGTAACTAACTAGCCCTTATAAAAAACATTAGGCAAACTAGAGACATCAGGTAGAATGTTATGCTAGTCAGTAGAATTAGGACAATACGGCCTCTAATACAAACCTATATCAGAAATCAAGGCACAAGCCCTTACCGATTTCATATCAAAATGCTTGTTTAATTCTAAAGAACAAAATAAAGAAGCCAGCTTGACAATAGGACGACTAATGAAAAAAGAGTAGGTTAGAAATAAAAGATCAAAATGGGAGTTGTTCATTGATAGGGCCAGTAGTAAAGATGGTAGTGGAATTAGGATCGTTTAGAAAAATGGAAAAGAATTCTCATCGGAATATGCCCTTAGATTGGGATTTGAAACCACTAACAACACAGAAGAATATAAAGCTATAATTTAGGGGCTCATATTCACAGATTACTTTCAACTGCAATTAGTACATATTTATAATGACTCACCACTCATCATCAAGCAAATACTAGGGGAATTTAAGGCCAAGGAAACTATATGATCAACTACTTTTAAAAAATAAAGGCCATAATTTAAAAGATAAAAGAGATGGGAGTAGAACTACAAATTCACAAGATCCTAAGAGAACAAAATGATCAAGCAGATGGCCTTTCAAAATTAGTTGCCTCCCATCCAGTTGAGCTACCCAAAAGGATCTTTGTAAGGTACTTGGAGCACCCAATCATTTAGGAGGGGAAAGAAGTAATGGATATAGATGAATGAACTACCCACTAACCCCAAAGAAGCAAAGAAAATCAAACAACAAAGTGCCAACTTCTCTGTTCATAACAGAGTACTATACAAAAAAGCCTTCTCACTTCCCTAGTTAAGGTGTCTCAGACCAAGTGAGGCAAAATGTGTCCTCCAAGAAATAATGAAGAGTGCTTTTAGAATGCATATTGGAGGAAAAATTTTAGCTGCCAAAATCATTAGACAAGGGTAAAGGTACTATTAGCCTCGTATGAAAGAGGATGCATTTGGCTTTGTAAAAAAATGCTTGACTTGCTAAAAATTTACTAGTGGAAAACATGTACTAGTATAAGAACAAATGGTGATCACTAGCCTATAGCCATTAGCAAAATGGGGGATAGACATAGTAGGCCCTTTCCTTATGGCATTTGGACAGAGAAGATTCCTACTCGTGGCAATAGAATGTTTTACAAAATGGGTAGAAGCTGAACCTTTGGCAAATATAATAGCAAACAAAGTCATTTATTTCCTATGGAGAAAATTGTTTGCCGGTTTGGTATATTGTATCAACTCGTTAGTGATAATGGGAAGTACTTAGATAATGCTAAAGTTAGGATCTTCTACTATAGAATTAACATAAAACAATACTTCTCATCAATAGCACATCTATAAACAAATAGACAAGCTGAGGTGACAAATCCAATAATTCTCCAAAGGTTTAAAATGAAGACTAGATACGTATAGCCAAAGTTAGGTGGATGAGCTCCATCATGTCCTCTAGGTATATCAAATCAGAAGCCTATTAGGGAAACTCCTTTTAGTTTGACATATGGTACAAAAGCAGTTATCCCAATCAATATCTGCCTGCCCAGTGGAAAGGTCAATTTTATTAATGATGAGGTGAATGACAAAGCAAGTGGACTTAGATCTCCTTGAAGAACTTCAAGAAAAATAGCTACAAAATGGCTGTATTTAAATATCAAGAGAGTAATTACATCTGTTTGCCTTTGTGCACTAAGAATGAGGGTTGAATTAGTGAGAAATTAAAATATAGATAGTAGGAAATAGGAAAAGAGAATAAACACAAGCGATTTTATACTGGTTCAGGTATTAGCAGACCCTACATCCACTCCCCAATCTCAATTAGGTATCTTACTACTACTTGATAATTCCAATGGAGTTTCAAGCTCACTCCAAACTTATAATGTGTTTTAATGGCTAACTGTGAACCTTTAAATTTTCACCTCTAAATAACTGACACTCGATGACGATCCCCGTATAATCAAATTGGGTGTAAATCAGATTTGAAATGGATGATAAATGGGCGAAAATCACAAAATGGGCAAAGTTAGGCCTGGCATCAGTAGGACGCCCTAAGGCTGCCACAAATGCTAAAGCGGCTGCCACATTCAGCCTTGAGGCTGCAACTAATGTATCAGCGACGCATGGCAACAGTCATATTTTTTTGATTTTTCTTCATTTTGTGCACCTATCCCACATTGAAAGTACACGAAACTTTCCCCCAACTTTTCCCCTATATATAAAGGTCCTCCCACTCCTTTTAGTTTACGTTTTGACCTCTTAGTTTGCTTGATTAGCATTTGCATCAAGCAAATTCTCTCCATAAATTTGGTATGAAAAGAAAGAACTTTTTAGTTTAAAATTTTATTTAGGTGATCATTTTGAGGTAGCTCTCCTCAAATCAATACGAGAAAGCCCTAATAACGCTGTCTGAGTTGCCATTCAAAGGTTGCTGTTCTGCCAAGCTGAGAAGGTGGAATTATGATCTAGTCATCCGTTTCATCTACCCTATGTCCCTAAGGCTCGTCCTCATTCTTGTAAGGTAATTATTTCCTTTTTTTTATTATTATTTTCCTATTTTCTTGTTTTACTTAGTTTTAATTTTTCTTTTGCTTTATATTGTTTTGTTTGTTTGTTATTTTTCCTTAGGATTGCTTAGTTTGTTCTCTTTATTTATTATTTCTTTGCTTTGCATGTTTTATCATTTTCTTTCATTATTTTGAGGCCTGTTGATTAGAATATGATTTAATTAACTTGGTAAATGATTTGAATTGATGCATCTACGTGTTAATTAAATCCTGACCTAATTAACAACTTGGTAATCAATCAATCTAATTTAATAAATCAACCCACCTTTTAATCAATGAACTAAAACATGATGAAAGGTCAAGACTAAACAAACCCCTTTCGCAAGAAGAGTGAACTATATTGATTTTGATTCCCATTCAAAGGGATTTGTAAGATCAAATCCAATTTAAATATGAAATAATCCTTCTCTTGTATATTCTTTTATGAATTAGTTCTTTTTCTTTGTGCTATTTGCTTTTAGTTTATTTTCTTTATTATGATGTTGATTTTATTTCTCTTTTTCTTTATTTGTTACTTTGGAATTATTTTGGGAAATGTGTGATTTCCCTAGAATCCATAAGGGCTAAAGGAAGTATCTCGTATTTTGGCTTTGAATTGTAAGTTCAATTCCTTTACTTTATTGTTTTACTTTTCTGCTTTAAATGAATGTTTATTTATTTTTCTAATTCATGCATTATATAATTGTTCATGCATTATGTAAACTATTTATGAAATTTATCTTAGTCATTTTGTATTAAATTTGCCAAACAAATCTTTTTCAAAATAAATAAAAAATTTAGTTCCTAAATCCTCTTTGGTAATCGAGGACTAGTAAACTTTTCCATTGGATAAATAAATTGGAGTCAACTAAATGGGTTTTTACCTTATATTTTCCCAAATAAAAATTAAAGTGGTGACTTTTAAGTCAATTTTCAAAATCAATCAATCTGAACACGAGGGTTCCATCATGAGTTGAAACCTAAATGAGCATTTTGATCCTACTCAGCGAATCAAACCGGTGCTCGGGCGTGACCTCATAATTGGCAACTTTACTAGGGGCCACCTTTTTTTTTATAAAAGAAATAAGAGGACTACTAATTAGTTTAAATCAAAGTTTGGCACTTTTAAGATAGAAATGGCTTTCATGCATCATTTTTATAGGCTCCTTGCCTTTTAACCTAGATTTCTTAGGAAAATATGGTTAGAAAGTAATATCGAATGGTAATCCTTCTTAGGTCTATTCGCCGATAGTGAAATCATCCACCTTGCTATGAATCCTTTGATTTTTTCAAAGGTGTAATGAGCATGCACATACTATTGGACCCATATGAGACTGCTTGACTCATATGTGGTTAGGTATACCACTACTCTAGTGTAACAGGACCTTGTACAAGCCACCCTTACCTTTTTTCATGTAATGAACCTAGATCTTGACCTTAGGTTATATGTACCTTAATCAAAATCTCGTATCTTTGAATTCTTATGAAATATTTCTCCATGTATATCATGCATCCATACTACACAACAAAACATGCATTCATTTTAAATCTAGGTCATACCTTCAACCAAAGAAGGGTCACATACTCACTTTCATCCAAACACCTTCACTTTTAAACATTAAACACTCTCACATCTATCCTAATTACCTTTACCCCCATAAATCTTAAGCCATCACCCTAAACCTTACCTCAATACCCTAGCCCTAAACCTAAAACCTCATTTCCCTAGCCTTGGCCTTAAACACCTCTAACCTTAAATATTGTTATCTTAACCTTACCCAAAATGTCTTCACCCAAAACTTTAAACTAAAAAATCCTCTACCCTCCTTTTTACCCATACCCTGCCAACCTAATCATCAAGACACTACCCTAAGCCCAATGCCTTTGACCAACACACTACTTTAAGTCCAATACCTTTGGCCTAACACACTACCCTAAGTCCAGTACCTTTGGTTCAACCCGATACCTTAAGCCTAAGACCTTGACCTATGCAACTTTAGGAAATCCTCAAAAGCCCAAATGCAGTTAGCTCACAACATCAAAGGGAGTCTTTTTCCTCAAAGTTTGCATTCCTATATTCCTGCTTCTTCCCCAAGCACTTACCTCAATTCTTTGATTTGGTTCGTAAGGTACTAATGGCTAACTAGGTTAATATGGACGCCTTGACCACATTTATGACTAGCCTTCTTAAGAAGCATAAAGAGCATTTTCAAGCTATCCTAGCTGCTCAACAGATATAATTTGAAGAAAACATTAAGGAATAAAGGTAAGCCATCATTGAGGAAGTTCAAGCCCTGATTAACCAAGTAAACCTTAGTAAAGGTAATCTCAACCACAATCCAAACTAGACCTATCTTAGGAAAATTACTAATACTCAAGTCCTAAACACCACTACCCATTCTAGCTCTTCCTCTCTCCTAGATTGTTTTCAAGGTGGGGAAGTTTTCTCTTAAGATACCCAAATTATTAATGGATAAACTTGAAGTTATGGAGAAAACCATCAAATCCCTAAAGCACCATAATTATTCAATTGATATGGATAACTTGATCTTGTTCCCTGATGCAAAGTTTCCTCCTAAATTCAGAATGCCTAAGTTGGATAGATTTGATGGAACCATATGCCCCAGAACTCATCTAAAGATATATACGGGAGTAATGAAACCTATGGGACTTAGTAATGAGCTCCTTGCTCAAATGTTCCAAGAATTACTAACCAGAGCTGCTAGAAGATGGTTTCTTTCACTAGACAAGAGCTAAAAAAGAACATGGGATGATATTTGTCATATCTTTGTTAGACAGTATCGTTATAACACTGAAGTAGATATCACTAGGCATGATTTGGAAACCACAAAGCAACTTCCAAATGAGTCCTTCTCTATATTCCTTACTAGGTAGAGGGTTAAAACTACTCAAATGGTAAATAGACCAACTGAGCAAGAATAAGTAGATATCATTGTCAAGAATCTACTTTTGACCTATCGAGCATACTTGTTAACACAATACCTACCTACCTTCAGAGCTTTGGTTGTGACTGCATCAAAGGTTGAAGATTGCATCCAAAGTAATTTGCATCCAAAGTAATTCATTTTAAGCTGAATTTCCCATCACCAACCTGAACAGTGATGAGGAATCTAGACCTGACTTGATCTAGCCTTACCTCAGCCTTATAAGGCATGTCATGGAGTAGTTTAAGTTCAGCTAATCTGACCTATCTGATATTGAATTCCAAGTCTAAACCTAAGTCTAACTCCAAATCTCAAAGTTTGAGTCCAAATCTGAGTTAGAGTCTGTTGTCTTATTTTTCTGTATTCTCGTTGACCATAGCGGTTCCTTTTTGTCATTTTATAATAAAGTTTCATTTACAATAATGCATCTATATTTTCTATTCATTATTTTTGTATTAAGTTTCTTATCTTCCTTGTTTAGTCTAACATGGATGAGCCTTAAAAAAAAAAAAAGAAAAAGAAATGAAGGAAAAAAAAGAGAGAGGGGTAGAGATCTAATCCACCACAATTAGCATAGATTAGAATTTGAGGTACTCTTGTTCTTATAAATCAGTAATTGCTTCACCAACTCCTAATCAAAGAAAATCAAGCAATGGACCTCCCATCAAATAGGTGAAGCATAAAGAGCAGGTAAATTTAATTACCTATTACACATTGGGTAATCAAATGATGCACCTTAACAAAGGGCAACAATTTTAGAAAAGACTTTTGTGAAAACTAGAATTCAAAGGTCAGAGCCCTTTAACATGAAGAAAAATAGCAAATCATAGTAGAATTTTTTCTCCCAAATTTCATTAATCTAAGCTTGCTAAGTTGAAAATCCAAAAAGGTAGCTTAGATAAAAGTTAGACCTTAAAAAAAAAAAAAAAAAAGAGGGATACAGAGAGAGAGAGAGAAAGAGAGAGAGAAAGCTCATCCCAGTCATCTTTCTTCATGTCCAAAGTAGTCTTCAATCAATCTGTCTCATCTGATGCATTCCA